>KN170181.1:33466-58370 GCA_000757755.1 Steinernema glaseri
CCAAAAAAAAGTGTCTGTAAAAACAGACACAGGCGATGTGTGTGGGCCAAACGAACAGACGCACGTCCGTCTGTTGAAGTATGGCCGGTCTGTGTATGTAAACGCCCACCCGCAGCATTGTGTCTGTTGAAACAGACACACGCCATACAAAAACAGACGCACCTGCGTCTGCAGACACAGAGTATGGCCCGCCCTTTAAAGAAGCGCGCAACCGAAAGCAGACTACAGTATACCACCACCAAAAAGGCGTATCGGTTACGGTGCATCGAACTGCTTGGGTTAGATTAGGTGGACCAAACGATCAATGCCTAATTGTACGAACCAAACCATCCAAACCAGCCTTTTTCTATTTTAAAGAAGCCATCGAAAAGTAGCATACAGTATCACCATCACCAAAAAGGCGCATCGACTACGGTGTATCGAACTGCTCAGGCCACATTGGGTGAACCAAACAATCTAAAGACCTAAACAAACGTTATAAATCTCCAAAATCATTGGAGCTTGATGCTGTGGTTTCATCGAAGGAGCGCGCCTTCTCGTAGCGACGCGAGCCTGCGTCGTAACCACAAAGTAGATAGCTTTACCGGAATCATGTTTACAATATACAATTTCATGGAAAATACAGGTTTACCGGAGAGCACGAGAGTCGTCGATGAAAGTGGTTTCAGCGAGAAGTCCGATGGTCGGTCCCTGGGAGCAGCCTTGAGGACACATGATCCTGATCTGCCGCTCCTTGACATAGACGTCTTTGATGACGATGAAGCCGATGGCCCTGGCGCTTAGTAAGGTTTCGTCGACCATGGTGTACTGCGGAGGCACGATCGCAACAACGTGGTTCTTGAACTTCGGAGAGTGCTCCAAGCGCACGACCATCTTTCTGCTGTTGGTTTTCATTCCATGGGGCAACCAGAGCCCGTGTGACCTATCTGTCCCGATCTTTGCGAGTACAAGGTCGTCGAAGGGTATAATTTTCAGGAATGGAGCTAAGGATAGCTGGCGCGTTCCGTAGAAGTACTGTAATGGTTACTATAAGTAAAAATGTTTCCGTAAGAGGTTCATACTTTGTGGATGGACATCCTTCTGCTTTCGGCGCGCATGGAGGAATTACGCGCCTGGACTCCGTTACTCTTCGGAAGGTAGACTGTCTGAAACTCGTGCTTTTAGGCCTTCACCTTTGTAGGAGCTTACCTTCACGTAGTTAGGAACGTGGCGTTTCAGATCTGTGTACGACCGTTCCAGTTCTGTGCACAGCACCACCATAACATCAATTCGAAAGCATTTAGCAACGTGACGCAGGGATCTGTAGCCCGCTCCATGCACCCAGCCACATGTGTTGATTATAACTCCAGAGCTGTTGAGATCGGGGTTCTCAGCACAGTCATTATCGACCATATCCGCGAGTTCTCCGACTAAATGCTTGTAAAATGGAATATTTGCCCCTGGTGACGTGGAACCAAACTGAAAGTGACCAGAATGTACACCTCACTACAAACAAAACAAACCTGGAAGATCTTAGCGTTGCGACAGTCGAATCCATCCACTGGATCTGCGACGCGGTCAACAACGACTGCTCCTATAGTGCCGGCAACCGATATATTCCCCTAAGCATGGAGCTGGAAGCTTCGGATCGAGATGAAAGAACATACCTGGCCCACGTCGACGTCTACAAATATGGGGCGGTGTTGAGAAAGGACCGCGTAGTTCGCGAGGATCCTGCATAGGGTGCTCTTTCCAACGTCCGGGGGTCCGACAACCATCGTGCGAGGTCCTCTCGTCTTGCCCGTCTTGTCCGCCACAGCCTTTTTGCGGGCTTGCTCAAGTTCATAGATGGTCTTTCCGTAGTGGATCTGAAGAAGTTAGATTAGCTGAGTAGAACAGTAGAACTTCACTCACCATGGGCAGAAGTTCAAGCACCGTGGGTCCGTTCTCAGCGATGAATGCGGTGCATGTCGGTCCGATAAGTTCGATTGTGGCGCCAGGCCAGGAGTAGACAGCTACACGCATACCACCTTCGAATGTGTACTCCTTGTCCTCCTCGAGAGGCGCCCCGAAGATCTCTGCGTAACCGGAGCGCAGTTTTACGGTTACCTCATTGTAGGGCACGTCGAAGCGGAGCTCACTGGTCTCGCCCAGCACGAACACTTTGCTGTTCGGAGACGTCTCTTCTGTTGGCGACGCCATCTGTGCTATTCTCCTAAAAGAGGCTCGTATTACACAGATAATACCATAGAGAAGACGCGGTAGGAAGGAGTACAGAAGGAAGCAAGCACGCCGATGGAGAATGAGTTGACCGAAGAGAAGGGACGGTTCTGGTTCTCTCAATTTAGCCAACAACAATACGACCTCAAGGCGTCGAAACCAGTACAAAGACGGACTACAGTAAGATCTGCGGAGGATGAAATTATCGCCAATGTGATCGCGGTGAAACCCATGAAGCCTCCACACCTTCTCCCACCCTCCCTAGGTTCGACCCTCGAGTGGTTGGGATCCATTCTTGAGTCCATTCTTTCTTCTTTTTCACGAAGACGCTTCTTCCTGGATTCACTTTTCTTCGTTTAGTCTTCGTTTAGTTCTCTAGCTTATCTTCCATCATGAGAGAAGAAGGAAGAAACGGAAATGGATGTTCCAGAGACCTTCCAAAATGACCATCCGTGGTGAAATATGGAAATGCCATAAGAGTCCTTGGGTACTGGACGGTTTTTTTCATCACATCGCACTGCGAAGGAGTACATTCCAGTATCTCGCGGGTAAAATTGTCGAAAGCCGAGCGAAACACGGATTCTGCAGTAGGAGCTCGGGTGACTCGACTACTCGAAGTTTTGGGCCGTCGTGAACCCAGGAAAGCAGCTGATTCCTCGGTGTGTTTCTGATCAAATTTGGTGCTGAACTGTTCAGAAGATTGATGTGCGTCGCTTGCACCCAAGATCGCCGATACAAACTAGCTCCGAAAGATTCGTCAGAGTCAATTTAATACAAACTAGCTCCGCAATCGATGCAAGAGATTCCTCCAGAGTCCGAAACCACAGAATATTGTTTCTAAGATACGATCTAGAGTGTTTTTCTTTTATTTAGGAAGGAAAGGTCTATCACGCCTAAATAAGTGGACGGTTACAGTATTAAATCTTGTCTTCAAAGACTATTTTCGTGTATTCGTCAAAGAGATCTTCGATGAGCCCGTTGCTGGAGGGGTTGAAGTGCTTCATGAAGGCCGTGTGGCCGCCGTGCTCTGTGACCACGGAGACAACGTTGTCCGAAACAGAGATGTCCTTGAAAGGAATTGCTAAAAAGGCTTCTTAAGCTGTTTCTCGGCGAATACAACTTACACTTCAACGGACTGAAGCAGTCGTCGGCGGCGTTAAGGCAGATAGTTGGGACCTTGATCTGGTGCACCTAGAGAAGCTGCTTTACGGTCGTACCCTGGAGGGTAATACCTTGTAGTAGAGGGCGGCATGGTAGTAGTACTCGAACCAATCCTTGTAGCCGAAGACGCTCACGACGAAGGCCTTATCGAATTCGCGGACGGTCTTCACCGACATCACCTTGTCCCAGTCGCAGCGATCCTTGAACAGTTCTTCGTACCTGGGAGACGACGTGAGGAGTTAGTGAAGGCGACACTTACGGCCTGACGATGCCCTTGAGGTTCTCCGCTAGGTGTGAGTTGAAAAACAACTTGGGGAAGGGCTCCTCGATGGTGAACGTGGCGTCCATCGGGTTAAACGGACTCGAGATGATCATGGCGGCGTTGAGGCCGGTGGCCTCGGCCGTTTCGCATTTGGCCATGTAGTTCCACAGGATCATGCTGAATAGGAACTCGATCACCAAGGGTTCGATAAACCCAGCTTACCCTCCCATAGAGAAACCACAGCCGAGCTTCTTCGCCTTCGGGAATCGTTTGTTGACCTTCTTGACGACCACTTCCAGGTCGTCCGTGACTGCGGCATTGTAGGTCTTCGGCGTCTTCAAAGGCACCCCACCCAGCCCTCGTGGGTTCACCACAACCGCCCTATACCCAAGGCGTTGGCACTCAAGGACCACGTGGAGGATGTAGGAGCTGTCGTGGGTGGAGCCCGTAATCCCAGGAAGGAGAAGAACGATGGGCGAGGTGTCGGTCAGGTCGTCGGAGTGCAGCCAGTCGACGCCAAGTTCGCCTCCATCCTCGAATGTCACGATCTCCCTGGAATTGAGCGCCTAATGAAGAACTATTTTTGGAAAGAAACCGTTCAAAAGGCAGCGATGGACAAGATCGGAAGATCTGACGGACGGCTGTTTGCAGGAATCCCCAGGGACACCACCACGTGGGCATGTAGACCTTGTGGAGGTGAGGACAATGCTTGAGCACGGCGGCCAGATGAGCCGAGCCATGTTTGCCGTAGATCCGCGGTTTCTGAAATAGGTGCAGTCTTGGAAATTGTTCTTATAAAGGGAGATGTGGGAGAAGAAAGAATATAGCAGCTGAGTATGCATGGATACTCTTCCAGGATCCTTTGACACCCTTTGGCTTCTGTTTAGCTAACATATGGAATATGGAGTTTCTTTTTAGAGGTTTTGGACTTCATTAAAGGACCCGGACGGTTGCTACTGAGACCCTTGCAATTTATAAAGTCAATTTCTCACTTGACTGTTCTTCTGGGTGTTAGGCAGAAGGACAACACGATTAGAAAGTCATGCAGAAGTAGTGTTTGTTTTCCTCGTCGTTTATCGTGGGAAAATGTGTTCTGTGCTTAATCGTTATCGTTTTTGCGTTCTTTAGCGCACCCTCTATTTACGGTCTTATTTTTCACATATCATTCTTGTATTCTGGACCTACACCTCTTGTTTATTCTCCACTCCCGTTCCTAATAGCGCTTACTCAGCGCTGTTCTTCTGATTCATATCGTGCGGCCTTGCTCTCAGATGTGATCTCAATAGTCGTTCGATGATCGTTCTTCGGGATCGATCGATTCATGTCCGCGACATGTCACTTGACAGCTACTACTACTTTTGCGCAGAAATGATTTTTCAAAGGGGAATTTTGAGGAATCATGGACTAGGTAAACTAAGAGGTAAACTCTCATCGCAATAAATTTGAGTGCGTATAGGCTATGAAGCGGGGTCATAAAGCAGCAGAATCGAGGTTAATAAATCTATAAACGTGCAAAATAAAAACGAGATAAACATGTTCTGCGAGGAAACATTAATGCCAGGACGAAGTTTGCTGCCTGATAAAATATTCGCTCAATAAGCGCACTTTCCTAGAAAGAATAGCCCATAATTTCTAGTTTGATGATGTTTGATCCCCAAGCTTCCGCGCTTGTGACCCTCCACACTCTAATGACTATGTATTTTTAACTTATAACATGTTCATAACATACTCAACTGTCTTCAAGAGTGCACATTTGTAGTAGTACATTTTCTTGTTTTATCCTAACACTTTCCATAACCTAAATATTCTGCGAAAAACTACTTCATGCTGTCACTCATCAACGACCATGGTGTTCCCAAAGAAAGTCAGACATGCATCCAAAGAAACCGGAACTGTGGCGTCGAAAAACCGCTCTGCAAAACGAGCACACAAGAAGAGATCACGTGATGGACGAGCACACTTCCCCTAACCCACACTTGCACTTATAAAGGGTGGTTTTCGCACAATGCACTGTTGATTGCTGCACGGCTGTGATTTCGACTCTGTCAACGACGCAGCTGATAAGAAGGGACAGAACGCTGAAGATTGCAGGGGCGCTTAATATAGCAAAACTGTGTAGGTTATTGATAGAGCAGGAAAGCGCTGTCACACCTGGAAACTTATAAGAGGCTTAAGACTGGTTTCCTGTGGACAAAATTGGGTATTACATCTGGGCTCCAGGGAATGAAAGTAACGGAAATACAACAGGTCCCAATTAGTGACTGTTTTCGACATAATATGATACGGATCTCATAATCTGTACAACTCAAAATAGTAATTCCCCTTGTTTAATCTATGGAGCGTTAACCATATTAGGAACTTCTTCGATTACCTTCCACAAAGGTCTCGAATATGAGAATTTTACGGGTAAAATGCAGGCAAAAAAGGTGCAAATTTTCTCACCAAAAAATGGAGTAAATAAAAGGGCCCTTTTGCCAATCGATTTTCCGATGAAATGGTTCCAGTCCTCCACTTAACAAACACCCGCTCTAAGTAGAAGCTGACTTTTCCCGCACACATAATTCTCAGGGGACTTTATGGAACATTCCGCCGGCCAACCAAATCCCAAACCAAAAGGTTCAAATAGAACTTTAGGGCATCAGTTGCATAACTGATTAAATTATTAATGGCAAATCGTCTTCCCAAGCTTTAAGCCCTCTAAGCTAGTTGTTCTCCAGAGCCTTCATATGCCTAGTGCCCTCGGAAGTCCAGAAAAGAGAACCTACCCTCGCGGACTGTCTTGTGTAGACGTAAAGACAGATGGGAAATCCGACGATGGCGGCAACGACGACGACGGCGATCCAAGCGCTCATCTCGGCTACGCTCTGGCGACCTGCGGAGGGCGGCGGTGGCGACGTCTAGACCTTCTTCGCGTCGCCGCAATAAGTCGCTGATAGCGACAAAAAAGCGAAAATGGTCCGATTTCGGCAGACGCCGGCGTTGATGTACTCTCCTGCCTCTCCTCCTCGAGCAGAGGGCGCCGCTCGCTCGCCGCGAATTCAACGCCGCGGTCGTCGGCGTCGTTCATGTGAGCAGAGAACAATGTACCCGGGCGGCGCATGTGGATGGCGACGGCGATAGCGTCCCCATCGCGGACCTTTGTAGTTTGCACGCCGTGTAGTCAAGACGTCGTCGGGAGTGCCCTAATCGACGCAGAGAAGAGGGCCTGGGTGGGAATGCGCGAAAACTTGGATTTTGAAGAGGGGAGGAAGCTGGGAAGGAAAATACTTGGAATTTTACGTTAGCATCCCCATTGCGGACCTTTGTAGTTTGCATTCGTTGATCCAGGAATCCAGGGTACGAAATGGAACTTCCTTGAGCTGTATCGATAAAGAGATGTATCTACTTCTAATAGCATATGAACAACAAATGATGGGAGTAAATGTATTGCACAACAAGGAGCACTATAGTCTCAACAATTCCAATTGCTAAGTTACACATCAATCAGGGCTACTCATAGAAAATAAAGTACGTCTCGCAGTTTTCCATGCAGAATTTGAACGGCTTCTCCACAGGATACTGATCGGGATTCTCCTCACGCAGGTCATCATACTCAACTCGCGTCTCCTCGTAGATTCCAAGTGCCACATACATCTTCCGCTCGGGGTCCTTCGGGTGCACACGCATGAAGTAGTGCTTTTCGGCATTAACTTGGTAGGACGGGTATCGCGCATCCTTAGTGTAGGGGATAAGATGCACTGGAAGGTGCTCCACTCGGCTCCAGCAGTCGTCCTCCTTTTTCTTCTGAACTTCCTTGTAGATCTTACAATCATCGCCGTTGACCATGTACTTCCCGTGGAACGGATTGTCGCTTCCGTACCAGGCATTGTAGGTCTCCATTACGACGACGTCGAAACTGTTGCCAAAAACACTGTTCTGTATGTATAGCTTGAAGCCTGGGTGAGTGATAAGCTCCTTCATGGACATGGGACAGTCGGATGTCTTGTATCGATAGAGAAGTTCGCTGAATTGCTCTTTGATAAAGGCAGAACGCAGCAGATGCCTCATTTCTTGGAAGACGCCAATGGCCTGCAGATCATCGTAGTACCGTCCAATGAAGATGTCGACGAAGAAATGAAGTTCCTGAGAAGTTCTTCTCTAAGGGTGTTCTTAGAAGCCCACTTACCTCATTATCGGCTACCACTCTAGCAAAGGGAATCTGAAGCAGCTTTTGAAGTTGCGGCAGGAAACTAGGCTTCAGTGCCACTTGGACCACGTCCCGAGCGTCCACGATTACTCGAATGGAGCGGAAGTACTTCATGTGGTCGGTCACACACTGCGGGAACTTAGTGCCATAGCGGTAGGCTTCAGGCTTCTTCTCGCAGCAACAGCTCCAAGGATCGCTGAACGTGGGAACCAGCCGGGTGGTGAACGGTCTGTTCTTGTTTCTTGGCTTTTTGGCGTACACGAAAAGGTTGAAGCTGCGCTGGTGGAACTGCCGCGCGATCTCTCCATAGATTCCCGAGAGCTTGGTTGCTTCACAGATGCTCGCGAAGGAGCCCCGTTGGAGGAGCTTTTCGATGAAAGCAGATGGAACGTCATCCATTGTTCTGAATTCACAGAGAGAGAGAGAAACTGTGCCACAAGAACGTGAACAGAAAATGGCCGATTACAGCGCAACAAACGGCACGCCACCGGACAATCGATTAAGGGAGGACCGTTCTCCTCTTGCCTCTTCTACACAACAGGCAGATTTCTCTCTTTGCCCCTCAGTCGCGCTGTTTAAGCACCATAACAGATCGCGACGTTTTATGGTCGCGGCCGGGCAGTGCCGTCGCCGTCGACTGTCCACTCACCTCCTTCCCGCCCGACGACGCAAGGCACCTTCGCCTTCTCAGCCTGTGTTTCATTACCCAAGATTGGTGCTCCGCAAGAACGAACACAACGCCAACACAGGAATAGCCAACATCACGGGAACCACATTAGATATCATCAAAGTATCGCTTTGCTAAGGAATGTGATCAGACCTTCCCATCAAGTTTATTGCGCAGTGTACAAAATTAAATACAACAGATCAGGCCAACATGACTATTCAAAGAAAATGAAGTAGGTCTCGCAACTCTGCATGCAGAAGACCAAAGGCTTCACAGCCGGATGCTCATTGGGCCTCCACTCACGCAGCTCATTGTACTCCGTTTGCGCCTCTTCGTAAACTCCCAGCGCCACGTACAACTTCCGCTCAGGGTTCTTCGGGTGGACACGCATGAAGTAGTGCTTCTCGGCGTACATCTGGTAAAGTGGGTAGCGATCGTCCTTGGTGTAGGGGATAAGGTGCACGGGAAGGTGCTCCAATCGGATCCAGCAGTCCTCCTCCTTTTCCTTCTGAACCTCCTCGCAGACCGTCATGATGTCACCGCCGTTGACCATGTACTTCCCATAGAGCGGCTTGTCGCTTCTGTACCAGTCATAGTAGGCCTGCCCTACGATGACGGCCATACCTCCATCCGGGCTAGTGTTTTGCATGTAGACCTTGAAATCTTGCTGGCGGACAAGCTTCTTCATGAACTTCATGTCGTCGGAGACCTTGAAGCGGTAAAGAAGCTCGGTGAACTTCTCGTCGATGAAAGCCGAATGCAGAAGGTGCCTGATTTCATACAAGATGTCAACGGTCCTCAGCTCCTGGTAGTACGGTAGAAGAAGGTGGTCGACGAAGAACGGCTCGATTTCCTGAAAGATTCTTCACTATAGGCGTTTACATAATGCAACTTACCGCATAATGCTCTTCAGCGATCACTCGAGCGAAGGGATCCTTGAGCAGCCTTTTAAAAGACGGCAGGAAACTAGGCTTCAGTGCCACTTGGACCACGTCCCGAGCGTCCACAATTACTCGGATGGAGCGGAAGTACTTCATGTTGTCGTCCACACACTTCGGGAACTGAGTGCCATAGTGGTAGGCTTCAGGCTTCTTTTCACAGCAGCAGCTCCAAGGATCGTTGAACGTGGGAGTCTGCCGGATGGCGAACGGCTTCTTCTTGTTCATAGGCGATTTGGCGTACACGAAGAGGTTGAAGCTGCGTTGGTGGAACTGTCGCGCGATCTCTCCATAGATCCCTGAGAGCTTGGTTGCTTCACAGATGCTCGCGAAGGAGCCACGTTGGAGAAGCTTCTCGATGAAAACAGGTGAAACGCTATCCATCGTTCTAAATTGTGTGAAATCTTACAAGAACGGAAGAATATGTTGGCACGAAGGTGGTCCGCGAATATTTGAATACAGAACGACGCTCCTGCTCTAAACCAGAGGTAACTAATACGAATTGTGATGAGAAATTGCTAAGCAATGCGATACAACTATCACCGCAATGGAACTGTCACGTTGAAAAGTAATGCCACAAAATCTGATACATACGAACGCGCGCCATGTTTGCGGCTTTCAAGCTGTTGACAAACAAGATGGCGCGCACAAACGCTCTATATCGCGCTGGGAAGCGCCAGTGATGGAAATGTCTGGCTTCATGATAAGCTAAACTACGATCTGTGGAGAATCGGAAGCCACTGCCTGTCTTTTTATTAGATTACGACGGAGACGCTTCTTTATCAATTGGAGAAGTAGAAGGTTTACTGAATCATTTCTCAGATTAACTTACAAGGCTAGATATCACAGATGTGGGGTTATCATGTTTTAAGTATTACTCCATCAACTCCTTGGGCAGTTCCTTCACGAACTCGGCAACCTGTTCCAGCATCAGCCTGGCTCTTGTCGTGAACTCACTCCTTCGTGCCTTCAACGTCCACTCATCATCGCTTCCATGCTCGATGGAGTAGACCTGCATGCCTAGGTCCCTTGTCAAGATTCCCACGAAGTTGGCGTTGTAGCACTTTTTCACCTGAAATTGTCCATTCTTTTAGGACTCAGGGAATGGCTCCTACTTGATCGAAGGAGAATTCCACTTTGCCACCCTTCTGCTTTACTTCGTCCACTAGAAGATCGTAGAAGTACCTAAGGACCTTGTACTGGTGTTCACGCTGGAAAGAAGGCTTCGTGCAGAGGGCGAGGACGCAGACGAGGTCGACGGTCAAGCAGCCGGCATGCGCCAGTTGCCAGTCGATGTAGGCGCCAACGTGGTTCGAGAGAGAGCCGTCTTCGTTCAGCTTCCAGAGGATGTTGTTGATCCACGTGTCGTCGTTGCACATCACCGCGGGGATTCCGAGATGCTTGTGCGCTGCGTGGCTTGTGTATCGCCACACTTTTACGTTGTAGAGGATAGGAGCCAGTTGGGTGACTAACGGCGCCAAAGACCCTGGAAATTGAGATATACCAACAACCGAACAAACAACCTTCTCACCGTCGTCAAAGTCCTTGAGGACCTCGAAATGCGTCCTGAAGAACTCTAGGTCTTTCTCCTCGTCAATGATGTTCATTGGGTACTTCTCCACCCAGGATTGGTCCTCCATCGTCAAGAAAATGGACTGGAACTTAGCCAGATCTTTGGCGATGTTGTACACCTGGTGGGAGTTGAAACCCTCGTTGATGTTGCCTACTTCGGCCTTCCCGACGAGGCTTTCCAGTGCTATGACCGGATCTCGACTAGGATCGTCGTAAGGGACGGCTAAGTAGACGTAGGGTGTAGGAAGGTAAGTGAAAAGCTGGGGGAAGTCGTTGAAGAGTTCACACTCGCGGTTATGCGCACGGGAGGCGTAGCAGTCGTTCACCTGAATGATGTGAGAGTAAGCCTACTGTAATTCAAACACCATATCTAAAGTTCCAGAATATCGTCAAACACCAAATAAGGTATCATCACTTAAGAATTCACTTACCTCCGCACCATGATTGTTCTCCTGCGACTCTCCCAAGTAGCCTCCGGGGATCTTCACGACGACGGAATGGATCTCTCCGTTGGACAAGTGTAGAACGTGATTGTACACATTGGAGACCATCCCCTTGCCGGCTCCAATCTCGGCGACATCGTCCTGTGAACAAACAGAGCTGGACAGTCAATCACGGCACTGAAAGTGCTCCTGTTATGCTCATGTTATAAACGCCCGATCTTCTGGATTCAAAAACCGGCAGATCGAAACAAAAGTGCCTACTGTTTGGAAGATATTTTCTGGGGGTCTTCTCTAACAGCTACACCAACATACCTTAACAAGATGATGTTCCTTAAGAAGAGTTCCGAGCTTGGAGTCGCCTGCTTTGAGTATATCGATTAACCATTCAGTCGAACCCGTCTTCAGCATGATAACCTGAAGCAGAACTTGTAAAGTAAACCAACAAAGAATATCCACACGCGACCAGAGCACACTGACGCTCTCGCTCAACGAACGATCGATATACGCCGAGCACACGTCACACTTCGCAAGTAGACGTGTCCTTTCAGCTGTGAGCTTTGAGCGCTTGGGAATTGATGAGAGGCGTTCCTACTTGCTGTCAGTTGAAGTGTACGTAGAAATTGAAACTTTGTGCCATAAATATTGGCAAAGAAAATTGAAAATTCGAGCGGAAGCATCGCATTGAATAGCAAATATCGAGAAAGAGGGACCTACTTATGGACCTCGCATGGACTTCAGGTATTAAAGAGTGAGCAGAAATTTTAAAAGCTCGAATCTGTCAAATCCAGCGCAGGAACACCACACATGTTCTCCTCCTCTTTCATACCGTATGCAATTCTTTCACTAGATAAATAGGACTCAAATTGGCTCCTTTCCCCGGCGATTTAACGATTTGTCGACTACGGATCAAAATGTGAGAATTCCTCACACAATAAAGTGCCTATGGTTCTGTTTTCCTCTTTCTTCACGAATTAGGTCAAAAACGGTTCCAACAAAACAGACCCTCAAAACAACGTCTTCGCCTTATGACCTCGATTCGCCTCACCTATAGCAGTTTCCTCCACTTCTCTGCCAGTAGGGTGTCATGGACTTCAAGCGGCACAGACGACGTCGATGGGAGCTCTGTGAGACCTCCACTACTTTTGTGCTGTTTACAAAGCTTTAGATTCTATTGGTCATATCCTCGGAATTTCCCTTGTGGTCATCAGCGTCGCAGGACTCACTTTCGCCGCCATTGCCGTTCCACTGACTCTCCGATGGGTGTCGAGCATGCGTAAAACGATTGAAAGCGACGCTAAAGAGTTCGAGGTACGGTAGATCCTTCGTGAATGTTGTCACCGTGGTTTAGAAGCAGTCCGATCTCCTCTGGGACGATATTCAATTCATCCAAAAGCAGCTTCGGACCAAGAGATCGAACATAGTCCCGCCAAAACGTAGGGTAGAGAACGATTGGTGTAAAAATAGTCGAATAATTATAGGGTATACGGTAGATGCCCTTCCAAAGGGTTTCGACCTCTGGAAGAAGCAGAAAGAAGAAGAGCAGATAGAGGTCGCTGGAAGCGTTGTCGACGAGCCGACGGAAGGAAACGAGAGCCCTCCTTACGAGAATACCGTATCCGAAGTAGTTGAGGCTCATCCCGTCGTAAACCCCTGTTGCCCTCCGGGTCCTCCGGGAGATCCTGGGCACGACGGATTCGACGGAGAAGAGGGCTTACCCGGAGACGACTATGACGTCGACGAGTGTCACATCTGCGCTCCGGGGCCACCCGGAAGACCCGGCCTTCAGGGGCTTCGGGGGCCTGTGGGAGTAAAGGGATACCCTGGCGGTCCTGGACCCAACGGTCGTCCAGGAGTGAACGTAGGCCTTCTTGGGGAAAGAGGCGGTCCCGGGCCTCCGGGTATCAACGGGAAGCCGGGACTGCCCGGACCCCCTGGCTACGACACCGTCAGCGGTAGAGGGAAACCTGGTCCAAGAGGTCCTCCGGGCCCCGTAGGAGCTCCCGGGGAGAACGGGAGACCTGGATACGCTCTGAATACGTTAGGAATGCCTGGTCCCCCGGGGTTGCCAGGGGAGGACGGAATCGATGGGATGCCCGGGGAGCCAGGAGAGCCCGGAGAACCTGGAGACCCTGGAAAGGATGCCGATTACTGCGTATGTCCTCCAAGGATGCTGACCTTCGAAGAGGGAATCGCAGTCAATGGAGTGAGTTTAAATATAAGTTTCATGTTTTAAGGTTCCAGTTTCAGTATCGAGCCGATGTTATTCAGAACTAAAAATGTCGCCATTTCATCTTGATAATTGTAATCAATAAACTGTTTTTTTCTGGAATCAGTGTCATGCAGTACTTCATGACTCCTTTGTAAATCCTCAGAAGACAAGCATCCTGTCTTCCCCGGGAATGCTTTGATAGACTCTTCTAGAACTCTTTCTGTCTACACGACTTCAACGACGACCAGTCGAAGAAGTCTACGTCTGCAGACGTTGTCTCGGTTTGCAAAACGAGACAGATGACTGCAGAGGTACTCTGATTCTTGCCAGTGAAGACTCAGGATCAGTCCCGCTGCAATCAACGAGCATGTACGGAGGAACCGAGAAGGCTTGCGGCGACCAGAAGACGAACTCACGACCCGACGGCATTCGCATTGACGGCCGCGGAGACTCCATTCCCGGGAGCCATGAGCAGAAGAAGCAGTTCGTGTTCAAGGCCGTCACGGCGGCAGTCGACTGGGACCACGACCTGGACCAAGGAGTAAGTTTCCGCTCCTTTACTGTATGCACGTCGTTTCTTGCAGCTCGGGATGTGGCTCCGGAATCTGACCGTCGTGGGCTTCAAGCACGAGAAATTCGCCTTGCTGGGTGTCCAAGAAGGAGACGAGATCGTCGCGATGAGCGGAATCGCCGTGAAGAGCTACGAGCAGCTGGAATCGCTCATCCAGACGCGGCCTTCTGGAAGGCTCATTGTCCAAGCGAGGCGGCGAGTGGCGGTGAAGCCGGACCAGCAGGAGAAGTCCGACCGGGTGGACGTCAACGCCGAGATCAAACAGCTTTATGGAAGAGGCGAGAGCGCTGTGCTGCATTGTGTGTCCAGCGAAATGTAATATTCTATAAACATCGTTCTATAAACACATATATTAGGCGCAGTATCTCATTGGAGTACAAAAATGAGGAAGAATAAGAAGTAAGGGACAGCTATTTATATGGCACACAGCTTACAGCTTTAAATTAATTTACAACTTAGCAATTTATATCAGTCCATTTCTTCGTCCATGCAGTCCTCTCCGAGTATCGGCACCAGCGAATTTGTTTTGACCACTTTCTGGTACCATCTGGCCGAGGCGCGTGGCGTTCTCTTTCGCTCTGGGTCTCTGAAGTCGACGGAGAACAATCCAAAGAGCAGTTCGTATCCTCCGGCCCACTCGTAGTTGTCCATTAGCGACCATACGGTATATCCAATCACATTGCAGCCGTCAAGAACGATCGCTAAAAACAAAATAAATCAATCTATGTGAACTTATGACACCACTGTACCTTCGTGAAGAGCTTCGATGTGTTCCGAGAGGACTTCCATGCGCTCCTTGTCGTAGTCCGACTGGGCTTCACGCTGTGGGACCCCATTCTCGGTGATCATGACGGTAGGGTTGCCATACTCCTCCTTGATCCACTTCAGCAGGCGACGCAGTCCCCAGGGAATGCTGCGGAATGGCGAGTAGTCCGGTCCAAAGCTGAAGTAGGTTGTTATTAGTTTTCTGAAGACGACACTCACTGTTTCCAAGCGGGATCCGATGATTCCATAGTCCCAGCGTCATGGAGGCGTCTGCGGATGCCCTTCTCCTGCATCTCTTCCTCCGTTCGGTCTCGCACCAAATACGTGATGTAGTAGTTCAGCCCCAGAAAGTCCGAGGAGCCTTTAAGCTCCTCGAGCTCCTCTGGGGTGAACTCCGGAAGACGTGACGTCACGCGGCCCTCCTTCTCCGAGTTCTCCTTCATCCTCTGCTTCATAATCGCGGGGTAGTCTCCTTCAGGATGATATATGGGGTTCAGGAACCAGCCTAACTGCATTTGGATGGAGCGGTAGGCGGCGGCTTTGTCGGCTTCAGATTCCGGGTTCAGAGGTTCGTACCACAAGCCAATGTTGACCAGTCCTACTTGGCCTAAACATTGGTTGGTTAGAGGTTAAATAGAAAGACGCATTAAGTACCTGCTTGGGACCCTCTGAATTCCTTGTCGTACACGCGATAAGCCTTGGCATGAGCCCTCAGCATATTGTGCGCAGCCAAGTAGGGCACCCACTCGTTGAATTCGGCGAACTTCCCGGGAGCGTGGACCCATAAGTCGCCGTTGTATCCGCAGGAGACGTGGGTCCATGGTTCGTTCAGCGTCGCCCATTTCTTCACCTACAAGTTCATGATCAATAAAATCTACTCAAGGAGCCTCAAGCTTACCCTATCTCCGAAGGTCCGGAAGCAGAACCGCGCGTAGTCGGCAAACCACTCGGCTATTTCGGACGTGAGCCAGCCGCCACGATCATTCAGCGCCAATGGAAGGTCCCAGTGGTAGAGGGTGACGAGGGGCTCAATTCCGGCAGCGACCAGTCCATCGATGAGCTTGTTGTAGTACTCCACGCCCTTCGGGTTCACCTCGCTGGGCTTCCCGTTCGGGAGGAGGCGTGGCCAGGAGAGGGAGAAGCGGTACTGCTGCACTCCTAGCTGCTTGAGCATTCTGATGTCCTCTTCGGCTTTGTGGTAGCTGTCGCAGGCGACATCGGCATTGCTTCCGTCGGCGATGTTGCCTTCGCGGTGGGTGAACGCGTCCCATATGCTCGGGCCTTTGCCTAAAAACAGAGATCTCAATAATGATAGTGAAAGTGCTGAAAGGTGTTTTATCTGTCATAAAATGTCCATGGGAATATCGTTATGATCGCCATATGGCGACTTTCCGCAGTGCAAAATGATAATGACGGGTGAAACAGGAACTGGTTTGGTTTTATATATGAGGACCATCTGTTGCAAATCCTGTTGTGCACATAGAACGATTCTGTTCAAAGAGTTTCTATAAAACAGAAGAAGATATGGACCCTTGAACGTAGGTCTTGTTTTGCCCAAAAAAGTAAACATCTCAAACGACTGGAAAGCAAACTCCCAACTTACCGTCTTCTCTTGCGGCTCCTTCGATCTGGAACGCGGATGTCGCAACGGACCAGATGAATCCTTCTGGGAACACCTTGATTTCGGTGGACATCTTTCGCGTCTCTGAAACAAAATCGGGGAAATTGCAACAGCACAGAATCACTAGCACAACACGCAAGAAATAGTGTACACAGTGAGTTCCATAGGTGATAAGGCACCCTTAAGCGTAGCTCAGTCATTGTAGTCTTATCACTAGTAGGCCCACACCTGTTCGGAAAGATCCGCCTCTCCCATGCTCATGGCACCAGCGCGGGAGAGGCGATTTGTGGGCCACAAGAAGGTCAAAGTTGTGGGAGCCTCACAATCAAACGCGAAACAAAAGAACCAGTAAAAATCGTGTCCAAAGTGGAATGGCAGGTTCAGAGTCGTACAACTGAAAACCTACCTAGATCCTCCCAAGCAGGGGCTTCGAACCATACACTACTGCCACCGAAGTGTTTCAGATTTCAACTTCTCCCGTACCCAACAGGATTCCCCCGAAAGGCGTTTTAACTCTGTGATAATGTGTGACCTTTATACGGTTTCGTCTCTGATTGGTCCCGCAGAGATTTTTAGATCTTGGGGAAAGCTGAACATGGCCGTCGTTAAACAAACCTCGAGACACAGTTTGCAAGAGTGTCCGTCTACTGTCTGTGTCTGCAATGGAGTTTATAAGCTGCAGAAGGGCCGTCACACCCAGTGTTGCTGAACCCTTACTGCGATGACGAAAACGAACGAAGTAGAAGAAACAAGATTCTTGGAAGGCGAGTGCATTCTTTTCCAAAGCGCATACGAGGGCCATCCAACAAGTCGACCAGGCGGATTCCTCTCGCAGTTCTGGGACAAGTACGGAGTGGTAGCGCGAACTGGCGACGAAGACGACGCTGCCTGCCGGGCCAAGTGTGTCTTCTTCCTGTCCTTCAACGAGGCTGTCAAACGAGTGATCGTCAAGCTTTCCGTGCTCTCTCTGAAGCGCGTGAAGAAAGTACAATTTGCGAATGACTCTAAAGCCCTGCTCGCGTCGAAGGTAACATTGTTTTCTTTTCTTGTTTCTGTTCTTGCTGCCTTCTTTCGCGTTGTGTACAATGCAGTTTTTAGGATGGCACTGTCGAAGTGGTTCGCTTTGCTCTTCGGAATAATAACGAAGCTTGGATTACGAAGTCCAATGGAATGGCAGTCCGACTAGAAGATGCGCTACAGACGGGACAAATCGTCCCGGTTTATGAAGCTGTTGTCGAGAGCCAGAATCCAATTATGCAGGCGCTCTTCATGCAGGCTTCGAAGAAGTTTATGCGGATGAAGCCAATTCTGAAGGAACATAAAAACAAGGTACGCACCTGGGTTAGAATTCTGAATGCTAGTCATACTTCTAGGTCAATGAAATATGCAACGAAGATGCGCTACAAGCAGGACAGATCGTCCCGGGTTATGAAGCTGTTGTCGAGAGTCGAAAGGAAGCAAATGACCAACAGAATCCAATTATGCAGGCGTTGTTCATACAGGCTTCGGGAAAGTTTGTAAAGATAAAACCAGTCCTGAAGGAACATAAGGACAAGGTAAGCACCTAGGCTAGAATTCAAAATATTAGGCCTACTTCCAGGTCAATGAAATATGCAACGGAAAATTCCCGTTGCATTACGCGATGGAGAAGGAGATGTGGCAAGCTGCTCGCACGCTCCTCGCTTACGGCGCTTTGGCATCCGTTAAGAACGCCGACGGAAACAACGGATATCATTTGGCTGTTCTCATGTAAGTGCTTCTACACCCAATGTATAATTCACAACGACTTTAGGAACCAGGCCTCCTTAATTGCCGAATTTTCGAAGCGGAACCTCAGTGGAGTGAATGCGAAAAATGCCCGTGGACAGCGACCGTTCCATATGGCCATTGAGAAGTCTTATTGGTCCTGCGTAACTGCGATAATATCCTGTCCTCTGGCCAATTTGAACTCTCGCGATGCCAACGGAGATACCGCTTTGCACCTTCTGGTTCGAATGGAAGAAATGCCGTTTGTCCTATCGTCCATTGAGAAGATTCTTGCTGATTCATCCGTTGACTACACGAAGCGCAACCAGAAAAGTTTATCGATGTTTGAGGAAGCGATCTTATGTGGACAACAAAAGTAGGTAGCCTAGTCCTATCTTCCGCTAATGGTATTCAATTCCAGAACAGTGGATCTTATCTGCAAAGCTGCCCCCGGAGTCATTCCGCTTCAAGATGCTAATGGGAACTTCCCCATTCATTTGACCACTCAAGAAGGCAAATGTCAAATTCTCCACCAAATTCTTAATGTAAGCTCCACGCTGATTTGTATGCATATTTGATACTGTATCCCTTTAGTACAACGCGAGTGCAGCCCTTTCGTTAAACTCCAAAGGCCAAACACCTTTGCATATGGCTGTGGCCCAATGGAAAGGCGACACTCAGAATCACGTCGATCGTCTGGCCTGCATCCAAGTATGTACCCTACCTTTACTTTGTATTGAGGAGACATTTTTTATAGAATCTAGTCGACATGAAGGTGGATCTCAACTTTCGCGATAAAGACGGCGAAACCATTGGCCACTATCTAGCACGAGAAGCGCTGAAGACCAGTGCTCCCGATGAAGACATCCTTAAGCTTTTGCGAAAGAAGGAAATGTTCCGGAGTAACATACGACTGCTTGACTTTGCTGAAGCCATCTGGCCCCACTTCCACGTAGCTGCCTTCTGCTACTTGCTGCTGATGGGACTTGATCTTTTCGCAAAGGATAACAAGGGCTTTCCGGTCATCGACTACTTCCACAACCTTCCCCAACTGTCCGACCTTCTGGAGGAATACGCTCATCGTGGATCCCCGCAAGCATTAGGCCCCGAACGGAAGACTCGAATCGAGCGTGAGAGGCGCAAGCGGGACTGGTGAGATCTCGGGCTCTGTGTGATTGTTGTTTGGTTTATAAATAACTTTAAAATCCGCGTGGCACAGTAGATCTGCCTAGAACGAGAACGACATGGAGGACGGACCTACTTCACTGGTCGGTGCATCGGCAAGATTTGCACCCCTTGTACAACATGACGTCGAGCTCCAGTTGGATCGAGAAAACGTGACATGGGATATCTTCGAGCCGGTTCAACGTTTAGCGTGATTATATGAAACAGAAGTTCAACAACGGTAAGCCACTTTCTTATAATAAAGGGCAACTCATTAAATACGAAGATACAAAAAATATGGCTATTCATATCATGAGGCGATCTATTGTGGTCAGGATCTTCTCCTTCCGTTCCGCTGACCACATTTTGCGCCGAGTAGACACGTTCAGGAACTCCGGGTCATTTGGGTGACAGAACATGCTCTTCTCCAGATACTCTTCAGCAGCTTTCACCTCCTTTGCCTCCTTCCCGAGTTGGTCACCATCTAAATATCGTCACTATCTGTTTATAGCTCACGTGAATCATAACTTACGAATGAAGAACTCTGGCAGATGACCGCGGATCCTGTCCTTCTCGCTACCTTCTCCTAGTTTAAAGCGCACATCAATACGACGGCTGTCAATTATGTTGTGGTACTTTCTAAAAGAGTGGTGATGGTGAACGCTTGAAGGAGAATGGAGAACATACCCATATTCCTTGATTTTGCGAATGTCGTCGAAACGGTCGCTCGAAACGACGCATCCTCCGTAGCGCTCAGCGAAGTCAAGAACATACAAATCGTCGTAGTTGATGAAAGCGTCACGGCCACCTCGCGAAGCACGAGCAGGAGTAAACGTCAGAATGCTGAGCTTATTTAAAACCTAAAAGAGTCATTAGGAGCGGTAAGAGGTTAGGTGACCAACCGGAAGAACATGAAGATTCTTGGCGTTAAAGTTGTACTGGTTGTTGTAAACCACGGGGAGGAAGATAACAACGTCGATATTGCGAAGCACCAAGTACCGGACAACGCACAGTAGCCCAAGACAGTCGACGAACTCACGGCTTCTTCCGCTCGCGCTTCGGGCGACGTTGCATCCATCGATGACGAATAGGCGTGGAATAGCTTCCTCTACCGAAGACGTGAAGTGGCGCTCCACCAACGGCCATTTGCAGACGCGTCCACGTGCACCGACCGAAGAATTTACGCCTTCTTTTGGATTGTTTTTCTCAACTCTTGGCGTCTTCTTGCCGCGGTTCTTCTTCTTTTTCTTCGTCGACTTCTGTTGGGTCTTCTCTCCTTCTTCGACCTTTTGTTGCACTGCCACCTCTTCACTTTTCTTCACAGGTTGCACGCTACTGGATTTTGTTCCCGCGGAGCCCGCTGTTGACACCAACTTCTCTGTTCGACCCTTCGATGGATTCAAACGGATTGGAGTCTTCTCGTGGGTGACGAGACATGCGGTTCGTGGAAGCACGCCTTGAGAACGCTTCTTCCGAACGCGTGGTGGTGGTGGTTGTGGCGACGGCGAACTCCGTGTAGCAAGAGCCGGTGGCACAGTAGACTTAACAGCTGGACTTTCCATTTACGACACTCGGGGAGTTGGACTCGGTTGAACGAGGCGTGTGAGCTAAATGAATACCTTTGCACCTTTTATAGGGAAGTTTAGACGAGAAAGCCTGTCTGTCTGTGTCTAGTCTTGCAAGGAGAGCTGGACAAGTGCAGATTGTGCGATGTTTCTGCCGCGCTATTTCATTTGTTTGTCAGCATCCTTCGGCTTCGTTATAGATCAGATAGGGACGGTGTTTCCTTGAGCCAGCAGAAGCTCGACGCGTCCAGGAATGCTAACGTTAGCGCTCGATTTCGGTCGGCTTCGCTAGGCCATCTCGGACTTTTTTCATCCCACTGCAATTGGGCACGGCCACTCAGAAGTACAGCCGTGTCCTGGATATTAACTGAGGTCCTGCCAAGATGTTTCTGAATGATGCGTAAACCGTAATTTCGTGAAACCACTTCCGACTTCTGCCGTTCTCCTTCCGGGCATCCGAGTACCCGAAAGTCTCGGGCACGGCCTTCAGCGAGAAAACCCTTCGGACACATCTATCGAATGTCCCATATCCTTCGGTTATCTTCTTGGTGTCGAGTACCCTATGGGGACCCGAAGTTCGGGTACCGAACCATCTATGGCATCAAATTCAGCAAACGTATGCTACTCCTTCAGTGTGGTACCGCAACGAAAGACGCGGATGGATTCTTTTCAGCCACTTAAATGCATCCGGGTCTGTGCTAACAACCACGGTTATCTTCTAGATGTCCAACATGTGTTGTCATCCACGGCGACTGACAGCTCGACATCGCATTAACCAATTTGAGCCTGCTTTCTCAATGTGAGGTTTTAATCTTTTATTTATTTCCAGTTTCCATTGTGTCCGAACGATGACCGAAGTTAGATGCGTTTTAGTAGGAGATGGAGGAGTTGGCAAGACTTCTATTCTCGTCTCCTACGCGAAAAACCAATTCCCACCCGACTACGCTCCAACCGTTTTTGCTGCTTTTGCTGTAAGCAAACCTTAGATATTTCTGTAGTAAATCCCATTAAGGTGACTGTGATGATCAATGGAGAGCCATTCCTACTGCGATTGGTCGACACTGCCGGACAAGACGATTATGACGAAATGCGTCCTCTGTCATACCCGTTAACCGACGTATTTATCATTTGCTTCTCCGTGGTTTCGCAGAGTTCCTACGAGAACGTCCGACAAAAGGTAAAAGGTTTTCTGAGTTAAGTCTTTTATGCTTTAAATGTCCCTTTTAGTGGATTAAAGAGATCAGACAGCAGATGCCCAGTGCGCCATTTCTTCTTGTTGGAACTCAAACCGATCTTCGCAATCATCGTTTAGTCCTAGATAACCTTAAGAAGGAGGGAAGAAGGCCGATGAGTTATTCCGCTGGGGAGCGACTAGCAAAGGAGCTCAAGGCAGCGAAGTATGTTGAATGCTCAGCCCTTACACAGGTCCGTTTTTTCGGCTAATCCTGTGCTGTAATTAGTTTCTTTCAGGAAGGTTTGAAGACTGTTTTTGATGAGGCAGTCATCGCAGCCCTGAAACCTCGCAAACGGTACAAGAAGCGCAGATGCGTGATCATATAACTTCTGTCGTAACATCTATTGTTGACCAGTATTGTGTTTCTAAATACAAATAATTAACCATATAAGCATTCCAGTATTGGTTGCCGTGACGTATGAATCGAGGACAGTCTACTGTTGCGATGGCTTGACCACAATAGTCGGGGTTCTTCGGCGTCGTAATGGTGCAGAGACAAGATTCTGGTGGGAGCTTTCCACGAACTGCAGACGTCGCGCCAGCGCGACTCCAAACCCATCGCCGCGAAGACTCAGGAACAGCGCGTCGAGATAAGTGGTGATGAAGACCGCCAAGACAGTAACCCGGCAAGCGAGATGCTCTGACGAAACGCCCGCGGTGGCTGGAGTCGACTGCGGCCGTCGACTCCGTCACCATTTTCGTGAGATCAAGGACAGTTTATGCTTTTAGTTCTTTCGGACTCCCGTGGAGACGTTAGACTTGTCTAGTGTTTGGCGAGTCGTTTGTAACTAACCCCGCGCCATAAAAGACAGCGGAGACGTCTGGTTGTCTGTGTCTGAGCCAATGTCTGGGTGTGTCTGGCTTCCGTGTTGAGGTTCTACTTGCCGAGTTTGTATCCTTTTTTTCTTCGCATATGTTATTTCAATGGTACTAAGTGCGAGTAGTATTTCCAGACTGACAGTTGAGGCGATGTTGAACCTCCAGAAGCGCATCGAGGGTGTCGATGAGAACAAAGCCTACCTGGGCACGCGCACCAGCGTCCGCGACAAGCTCCTCGCCGAGCAAGTCCAGGATGTCCAGAAGGAGCTTGTGGATCACCCCACCTGCGTGATCACCTTTCCCGATCCCACTCAGCTCCACGAGATGGAGTTGACCGTGAAGCCTACCGCCGGGATGTACGCCAACGGAGTTTTCAAGTTCTCTATCCACGTGCCACCTGAGTACAACAACGAGGTAAGCCTCCTTAACACCCTCCTAAACTAATCGACCTTTTCAGCCCCCGATCGTGAAGTGCAAGACCCGTGTGTGGCACCCGAACATCAACGAAGAAGGCAAGGTCTGCCTGAGTATCCTGCGCGTGAACTCCAACAGTCACGGCTGGTTGCCGACGGGGTGTTTGCTGGACGTCATCTATGGACTGGACGGCCTCTTCGACGACCTGATCAGCTTCGACGACCCGCTCAATGAATTGGCGGCCAAGCAGTACAAAAAGAACCCCGCCAATTTCCAGAGAAAGGTACGGAGGTACATCAAGAATTACTACGATAACGAAGACGAGGACGAAGACGAAGATGAAGATGAAGATGAAGACGAAGAAGAGGACGAAGACGAGGACGAAGATGAAGACGAGGACGAAGATGAAGATGAAGACGAGGACGATGACGATGACGATGACGATGACGAAGACTGACCCCCTTTCTTCTTGTTCGGAGTTGCCTGTCTTGTGATAAATGCCTTGTGTGACTTCGTCCTCTGTCATACCCGTTTACCGACGTATTTATCGTTTGCTTATCAGATTCTACTTGCCGAGTTTGCATCCTTTTTCTTCACTTATGTTATTTCAATGGTGCTAAGTGCGAATAGTATTTCCAGGCTGACAGTTGAGGCGATGTTGAACCTCCAGAAGCGCATCGACGGTGTCGATGAGAACAAAGACTACCTGGGCAAGCGCACCAGCATCCGCGACAAGCTCCTCGCCCAGGAAGTCCAGGATGTCCAGAAGGTGCTCCGGAATCACCCCACCTGCAAGATCACCTTTCCCGATCCCACTCTGCTCCACGAGATGGAGTTGACCGTGAAGCCTACCGCCGGGATGTACGCCAACGGAGTTTTCAAGTTCTCTATCCACGTGCCACCTGAGTACAACAACGTGGTAAGCCTCTTCAACACCTTCCTAAGCTAATCGACCTTTTCAGCCTCCGACTGTCGAGTGCAAAACCCGTGTGTGGCACCCGAACATCAACGAAGAAGGGAAGATCTGCCTGAGCATCCTGCGCGTGAACTCCCTCGCCGACTTCGGCTGGTTGCCGACGCGACGTATGCTCGAGGTCATCTTGGGCCTGGACGGCCTCTTCGGCGACCTGATCAGCTTCGACGACCCGCTCAACGAGGAGGCGGCCAAGCAGTACAAGGAGAACCCCGCCAATTTCGAGAACAAGGTCCGGAGGTACATCAAGAACTACTGCAAGTACGAAGAGGAGGACGACGACGAAGATGAGGACGATGACGAAGACTGACCCCCTTTCTTCTTGTTCAGAGTTGCCTGTGTTGTGATAAATTCCTTGTGTGACTTCGTCCTCTGTCATACCCGTTTACCGACGT
>KN170181.1:58380-112150 GCA_000757755.1 Steinernema glaseri
CTCAGATTTTACTTGCCAAGTTTGCATCCTTTTTTCTTCGCATATGTTATTTCAATGGTGCTAAGTGTGAGTAGTATTTCCAGGCTGACAGTTGAAGCGATGTTGAACCTCCCGAAGTGCCTCAACGGTGTCAATATTGATCCAAATCGCACCAGAACACGCGACAAGCTCCTCGCCCAGGAGGCCCAGGAGCTCCAGAAGAAGTTCCGGAATGACTACACCTGTAGGGTCACCTTCCCCGAACCCACACAGCTCCACAAGATGGAGTTGACCTTGAGGCCTGTCTCCGGGATGTACGCCAAAGGAATCTTCAAGTTCTCCATCTTCGTGCCGCCAGAGTACAACAACGTGGTAAGCCTCCTCAACACTATTCTAAGCTAATCGACCTTTTCAGCCCCCGATCGTCGAGTGCAAGACCCGTATGTGGCACCCACACATCAACGAAGAAGGCAAGATCCGCCTGAGTATCCTGCGAGTGAACGGCCCCAACGACAGCTCCGGCTGGTCGCCAATGCGACGAATACTCAAAGTCATCTTGGCCCTATTCGGCCTCTTCCGCGACCCGATCAGCTTCGACGACCCGCTCAACGAGGAGGCGGCCAAGCAGTACAAGGAGGACCCCGACAGTTTCAAGAGCCAGGTCCAGAACTACATCAAGACTTACTGCGAGAACGGACACTTGATCCTATTCTGACCCCCTTTCTTCTCGTTCGGCCTGTGTTGTGATAAGTGCCTTAATGTGTGATTTGGAAGACTTCTATATAATGTACATCCGTTAACTTATAAGTTTTAGAAAAGACCATCAATGAGCCCAGTTTCGGGGTCGATGTCCATGTCGAAGAAGCAGGGTCTAGTAGCGAGGCCTGGCATGGTCATGATGTCTCCGGCGAGCGGGTAGATGAATCCTGCGCCCACCGAGGCCCACATGTCACGAACGGGAAGTTTGAATCCCGACGGGGCGCCCTTGAGCTTCGCATCGTGCGAGAGGGAGTACTGCGTCTTGGCCATGCAAATGGGAAGATGGCCAAAGCCCTGCTTCGTATAGATCTCCAACTTCTTCTGCGCCTGCTCGGACAGCTCGACACCGTCGCCGCCGTACATCTCCCGGCAGATGGTCTCGATCTTCTTGAGGAGGCCGTCCGACGACGGGTATAGGAACTTGAACTCCGAAGGTTTATCGCACGCATCGACGACCGCCTTGGCGAGGTCGATGGCGCCAGCTCCGCCAGAAGCCCAGTGATCGGACATGACTCCCACGGCGCCGAACTCCTTGGCCTTCTCCTTGACCAGTTCCACTTCGGCGTCCGTGTCCGAGGCGAATCGATTCACGCAGACGACCACTGGGATACCGTACTTCGAGGCATTCTCGATCTGGAAGAGGCATTAAGCAAGGTTACGGTAGATTCCCTTCTTGCCTGCTTCCGCAGATTCGTCTCGCAGCCTCCCTTGAGAAGGTCCAAGTTCTCGCTAAGGTACTCGTGGGCCAAAGGAGCGCCTGGGGTTACGTTAGGTCCGCCGCCGTGCATCTTCAGGGCTCGGACGGTCGCCACGAGGACGACGGCGTCCGGCTTGAGGCCCGAGTAGCGGCACTTGATGTTGAAGAACTTCTCCATGCCAATGTCGGCGCCGAAGCCAGCTTCGGTTACCACGTAGCCGTTCTCGCCTACCAGTTTCAGGGCAATCTGGTCGGCGATTATGGAACTGCAGCCGTGGGCGATGTTTGCGAAGGGACCTGAAACGGGGATGTGGAGGACAATCAAGGCTACCTTCTTCTGGAAAACTTCTAATTGGCTCTTAAGATGCTGGTAAAAAGATATCAATAATATTGATAAAATCAAAGATCACAGTGTAAAAAGATCATAATTAGGAATGTCAACACCTCCGCCTCGATAAGGACTCGTTCGACTCCCATTCTGACGGTCCCAACTCTCATTCTGACCGTAATCCACAGTCTAATGAAAACGCAAATTTTTCGGTTATGGTAATGTTCACGAGCACGACCGATTGGCCCGTAAAATAATGTTTTTATTTATGGACCCTTGATTACGATCTTTTTACCTGTGATTTTTGAAGAGAAGATTTTGTAAAGCTACCTTCTTCTAGAACACTTCTCATTTGGTCTCAAGATGCAAGAAGACCTACCGGCATGGACGAAGACGGGCGTTCCCTCCAGAGTCTGCATGAGGTTCGGTCGTACCGTATCCTTCATGAGCACAGTCAGAGATCCGGTGACTCCGATGTCGTCTGCGGTCACCGGGTTCCCCTTCTTGTCATTCGCCACGACGATACGCGCGATGCGATCGTGCATGTCAGCGAGTCCGGAGCAGAGGCCCAGGATGGCCATCAGCTCGCTGCCCACCGAGATGACGAACTGCGTCTCGCGCACTTGGCCCTTCTCGGTGGGGCCGCGACCTACTTCAATCTTCCTGAGGAATCTGTCGTTGATGTCCATGACGCGGTTCCACGTGATCGTCTCCGGGTCGATGTCAAGCCGCGCGAAGCGGCTTCTCTCCTCGGCGGAAAGCGTCTCCGCGTCCTCGGGTACGGTAATGTTCAGACGCTCGAGACGACGCTTCTGGATGGCGGAGAGACGTCTCCGTCCCGTCTTGTCTTTGGGGACGAGACGGTTGAAGAGCGCCTCGTCCGACTGCGTGGACTCGTGGAACATGCGCGCGTCGATGGCCGCCGCCAGAAGGTTGTTGGCGGCGGTGATGGCGTGGATGTCGCCGGTGAGGTGCAGGTTGAACTCCTCCATCGGGATGACTTGAGCGTAGCCACCACCCGCTGCACCCCCCTTGATGCCAAAGATGGGTCCCTGTGAGGGTTGACGGACGCAAGCGAAGGTGTTCTTGTGCAGATGGGCACAGAGCGCCTGGGCCAGGCCCATAGTCGTCGTGCTCTTGCCTTCGCCAAGTGGGGTTGGTGTGATCGCTGCAATGGAAGGGCTAAGGACCAGTGTGGGGCTTGTATGAAGGGAATGGTACTTTGCTTTAGGTAACTGTTTTCTTCCATTTTAAAGGCGTTTTGTTCACTTTATCACGAATAGTAGTTGTTCATGTTAAAAGCTGTTTTACCGAGGGTTTTATTCGGAATTGAATGCCAGCTAGTCTTGTTTTTCAGTTCTACCTTCCCGGTGGATTACCTTGTCTCGCTCGGAACAGGTCGCTGATTACGTTAAGTACATGTTTTTTGTGTAAACACCCCTTTTACAAAGCAAGTTGGCTGAGTATGTAGTTTCTGGTTTTCCGAAATTGGTGAGATCTTTAGATTAAACTGGGAAAAACCATCGAGATGACATTTGCAATCTTCGGACGAAGATATACCTTTATCATAAGATAGTTTCCGTGTAAGAGTGCAACATGTGCAGAAACTGGTTTTAGGTATGCTAGTCAGCGCAGATAGCTCTTCCATGAAATTGAAGACCAAGTGGAGATCAAGGTCACCTCGCTACGAAGCGTAAATTTATGGTTTCAATCATTCGGTTTGGGTGTGGCGTCGAAGGAGCAGTATTGATGAAATTTTAACCTCTCTGTGTTAAGGAAGTATCTTTGCAAGCCCAGAATGTTGGTGGTGCAAGGGCCCGGGCAAGCCGAAAGGGCTAGAACAGTCTTAGGGCTAGCAGGGCATTCTTCTAAGGATTGGAACTAACAGTGGGTAACAAGGAACGAGAGTAAGAGATTTCCGAACATTTCTCGCTGTTTAGCTAGCATGATTAACCTACAATTTAAAATCTAAACTGGAGACTTTCCCCTCGTACCTGTAACGACGATGTACTTCCCGTCCTTCTGCTCCTTAAGCCGCTTCAACACATCCAGCGAGACCTTCGCCTTCTTCTGTCCATAGAGCTCAAGCTCCTCGTGCTTGATGCCGATCTCGCGAGCTAACTCCTCGATGAGCTTCGGCTGTTGCGCGCGCGAGATCTGGATGTCCGAGGGGACGGGGCGCTGGAGCTCCGGCTCCAGAACCTTCAGATTCCAAGTATCCACCATTGTTAGTCCTGCAAAGGCAAAAACTGAGGAGAAAGCTCACACGTAGTACGCCGCCGCCTCGCGCGTTGTTTGAAGCGCCACTGATAAGATCTCACGGGGTGCGGTGGTCGGAGACGTGCTCACTGAACACCGATGGAAGTGGAAGAAGTTGTCATGGCCACGGCGGTCAAAACAAAGGAGAGAACTGTGGTGCCGAGCCACAATGCGTCACGCCTCCTTCCATAATAACACCGCGCGCCGCGTGTTTACACCGACGCCGAGGTGACGGAAGCATTGCTCCTGTGACAGAGAGCAGAGAACGCTCAAAAGGTGAGCGAGAATAGATCAGTTTGCTCTCTGAGAGCGTGAGTATCACGTAGTGGAGAAGGTCACGCGACTAGTTTTTATTTGCTATTTTTACTTTTGATTCTTTGGTATGACATCATGTAACCCGTTCCATGTCCAAGAGTGCAATAATCGCGTTGATCATAGTCTGTCTTCGAAGCACGTCACGTCATCGAAGTAAGTGCCGTCAAGAGACCCAATTTACACAATTTTCGACAGATCACAAGGCCTAGAGCCTTTGTAGTGGTAAAATCATGATACTTTTAAAGTAAGCAACTTAATTTCCCCTCAGTTAAAGCGTCAGCTCATTATTCTTAATAAATGCCAGAAAATCTTGAACATATCGAACACAATAGACACAAATGTCCTCTGCAATTGCCTGACCTCTCCACAATGGAATACGTTTACTTTTTTCATGAACTGGCCAATAACCTGTGCATCTGCGGCAGTGTAGCATTAAATTTATTAAGGCACTTAATGCTTAAGGCTTAACGCTAACTTTAGGAGGGCTTGAGGCACTTAATCGAGTTCGAGTACCCATCTCCTTCAAACAGGTCGCAGCGTTTGAATTGGTCCACCATTACATTTTGGATCAAATCCTTTGTGTTGTGGTTTATATGCTTCTGTTATCGGTTGACTATCTTTGCTTAGTAACGAGCGAATTTTCGAGAGAAAACCACCCACTTTTCCTAAATTAAACATATATATTTCAATCTTGTATGCTGGCTGTAACGACCCCAATATAGCAAAGTAGGTGCTCAGGCCGAATTCCCGAAAAAAGGGCCCTCTAGAAATAGCTTACATGTTCGTTCCATGGATAATTTTTGTTCCACATATTCCTTCTTACTCTGCTCTCCCGGAAAGAATCCTTCGCTGGAAGTTTCACAGGCGGAAATCGTATCTCGGAGTCACGGTAACATGGACCAGGTCCCATGGACCCAAACCATCACAAGTTCAGGGGGAGCCTTACCATACTTCCGCCTCTCGACAGTAAGCCGATCAAGACACTCACTTACTAGCTTATGTTCCGTATCCCCAGCATGACCCACTCGTTGCAAATAAATAACTTTACTTTAACAGGATGATCATCATGAAGTAACACTATACAAACACTCACGTATCATTCGAACATATTAAAGGCACCTTTCCTCTGTCACGTTCTCCGAGCGCTCAGTTCTTCTGGAACCTGCGCGAGGCGGACGGACTCCGCGCCTGCTGGTTCGCCACCCGACTACGGTAGACGCCGAAGCTTCGCTGAACAGGGCGCGAAGGCGACGAGTTCTGCTGCTCCTCCAGGAACTTCTGGATGGCGTCGAACGTGGAGTTGAGACGATCCAGACGGTTGCTGATCGTCTCGGGACCCGTAGGCGCTGTGGGATCCACTGCCCTTTTCAGCAGGTTCTCCACAGAGTCCGAAAGACCTTGATTCGAGCATCTAGAGGGATTGATTTCCTTAGAAGAGCTCGAGGGTGGGAAGGCTTACCGGATGAGTTGGATACTCTTGTTGCACTTCACGGTGAGCTCGTCGACGGCCTTCTCCACATCTTGCATGTTCTACAATACCGTAGTCTTAGGAGACGTCAGACTGTCTCACCTGAATGCTGTCGTCTTTCGAAAGGAATCGCGGATTCAGCGAGTCTTTGGCTTTCACGTCGTGGTTCATCTGAAACATCCTGACTACCGTAACCCACACGCGCAGCACTCACCATGGAGCCGCTGTAGCTGGGCGTCGAGCCATGATGGAAGGAGATCGATCTGCTACTGGTGAAGTTGTCGCTTCTGAAAGGGAAGAGGTCATGCAAGACCTCCAAACGGGGCGGCGACACGATGGGGAACGCATGCAGAGGGCACGAAAGCGGATACGGTAGCGAGCAGGCGAAACACGGACTGGATGAGGAACTCACTCGTGGCGACGCTTCCCTTCGGCTAGATCAATGAGACTGCAGAAAAAGGAAAATGTTAGTGCTGGTGGTTAGAAGAAAGTCGGAGAGGGTTACGGTAGGGGGAGACTTACCGGGCCTTCAGTTGCTGCATCTTCTTCTGGCCTTCGGCTGCCGACTTCATCGGGTTGTACTCTTTGCGGCGGAGCCAGCCTTGCATCTCAGCGCTGTCTTTGGGTGTCATGGCGTTGCTGCTCTGAAGGGTCTCGGTTATCGATGGTCTCCTTTGGGATACGGTAGCCCAAGTGGCCAATCAACTTTTCCCATGGTATGTAATCAAAGCTGCGAATTTTACGGTAGCCCATGATAATCAATTTATTTTATGATCAAGGCACCAAGTGTTTTTAGATTTTTGAGGACTCCATGCCTATTTACCCTGAATCAGGACCCTGCTCACCTGAGGTCTCGACGAGAGTCCGGCTTTGAAAGGCGGCCTGATCTGTCCCACTCCGGGACTCACATTGCCGGCCTTCTTGCCCACTGACATCGAATATCGACCACCATCGCCTCGCCTAAACAAGATTACGGTAAGAAGCGGTTTCAGCGGTTATACGGTAACGCCATAAAGGACCACACACGCAGACGAACACAAAAGAGGGATTCCCATGCAAATTGAGGTCATGCGAGAGAGAGGGATCAGTAAAGGTACGAGAGAAGAACGAGAAAGGGGACCCGGACGAGGCCGGGTCCCGAAGCGACCACCCTGATTTGTGTGTGTGTGAATTAAGAGAGAAAACGGTGATGGGCTCACGTTTCACTGTGGCATCGACACTGCCTGTAAGAAGAGTTGTAAGAAGAGAAGTTCACGCGTGTGCGGAAACGATCGCCTCAAGACGCGTACCTGAAGTTGGCGTTGGTCGTGGCGGGACCCGGCGCGGCGGGTCTCGGCGCGGAGGAGGGCGTAGGACGGGGTGGCGGGAGGTCGATCTTGCGCGAAGGGCGCGCCGCGCTAATGGCACGGACGTCGGCGCCGATGGTGCGTCGCTGGGGGGCGAGGTCGACGGTCGAGGTGCAGGGCAGGAAGACGCCGATGCGTGGCTTCGACGAGCTCGATCCGGAGTCCGAGGATACGGTAGTCGCGGTGTCGTCGTCAGAGTCCAACTGCTTCATCGGCAGTTTCAAGTGGAACGCGTCCTTCTCGTCGACCACGTAGGTGCCCGCGTCGCTGAGCGTGTCAACATCGCGTTTTTGGGTCGACAGAGAGTCGCCGGCTACCGTAATCAGCTCTGGAAGAGGAACGCGAGTTAGAAGCGGTTTTGGTGGATTTGAAGATCAAGTGGTTTCAATTCGACAGAAGCCAATCCTGGTGAGTTAGAAGGGGTTTAGAAAAAAACTCAAATGTCAAAGCTCAAAACCGTTCTAAAAAACTCAAAACTCGAAGGGTTACATGTTTTCTATGGTATAAATAATTAAAAATCGTCCAATTCACTCGCCGCTAAACATTTCTCTGCTTTTCTTCCCAAAATCGTTTTTTCCCGTCGGAAAAACTGTTCTTATCCTGTAAGACAAATTTTCGTAAAAGTTTTGAGAAAAAAGGCGCCAAAAACTCAAAAGTCAAAAGTAAAAAAACTTTCGTAAAAAAAGCGCCAAAAACTCAAGTCGCACAGCCCTGTTAAGAATCCAGAGGGTCATTATTTGAAGTGTATCCTTCAGCCTTGGATTCTAAGCGCCTCCATGGCCTCACTGGGTTGGTCCCGTCCTCTATCCTACGTTCTTCCAAATCCCTTCCCTAATTAGGCTTACCGGATCCGGATCCGTCGCCTTGCAGCATCTTGGACAGCAAGTAGCGTTTCGGGTCCTCGTGGTTCACGATGGAGTTCTCGGGAATCACCGCCTCCTTGGGCTGCACACTGCGTCGAAGCATCACACGTGCCTTGGTGCTCTGGCGTGCGGCGTCCTGCAGCGACTTCGGCGGTGTCACCTTCTTGGGCGTCTCCTCGTCGAAGGAGACGGTGAAGGCGGTCGCGTTCGTCACCCGCGGCTTCGGGTCCTGCTTCATCTCGGGCGTCACCGGACGGTTGAAGTCGATGTCCATGCGCACCGGCTTCAGCTGGGGTCGTGAAGGAGGCGGCGATTCGTTGTGGGACTCCTTGGTGGAAACGGGGGCTGGAGGAGGAGAGGATTGGCCGACCATGTGGCGGGGAGAAGCTCGACGATGCGTTCTGGAAGGGGTGCGTTAAGAAAGTAGGTTTAAAAGAGGTATTTTTCCCCTATAGGGTCTCGACCAGAGCTGTGTCTCGACTCTCAAAAAACCGAGAATTTTTCAGAGAATTTGAGACAGAGACTCGACGAATTTCGAGATCGAGAGCAAAAATATCGAAATTTTTCGAGTCTCGGTCCAAATTCTCGAAAATTTTTCAAAATTTCTGAAGTTTTTTTTCACGATTTTACGTTTTATTTGTCTGTGCTTTGTATAAAAAAGGAATACGGGTCAAAAGATATCCATGTTTCCAAATGTCATGTCAAAAGATCGTTTTTGCGGACCGTATTTTTTTGAGATTGAAAAAATTTCGAGCGTATTTTTTCGAGACCGAGACGGAGACCGAAATCGAGACTCGAGAAGGTTCGAGCGAGACACAGCTCTGGTCTCGACACGGCAACTTTCGAGAGGTTTAGTCTTAAGGCCAAAAGAAGACATGGACTCACTCTTCATCGAGACGTTCCTCGCTCTCGGAACGGCCCCACCAGGAGGGCTGCGTTCCGTACATCGGCGTGGGCTGCGTCTTCTTGGGTGACTGCGGGCCTTGGCCCAGGACGGCGAAACTTGTCGTGTTGGGACCATTCGTGTTCGAGTTCAGCGAGATGGAGGAGGGCGACGGCGGCGACTGACGACCGCGTTGGCGAGCCAGGAGCACGGCCTCGGCGCTCTTGCTGGACTCCGTCGAGATGCGGGAGTCGTGGCCGCGCGTGAAGTAGCCGCTGTCCGGCTCGCTCTTCTCGTCCTGCTGCACCTCTCCACTAGAGGTGGAGTGTCGCTGCCGGAGTAGTTGCTCGTTGAACGAGGAGCCGAAAGAAGGCGCGGGAGAGGGCGCCATGACGAAGGCAGGAGTGGTCCTAGAAGCGGTGACGAGGAAGGGCCCGGCGGGAGAGGCCGCCTGGTAGTAGATGGGGCCTCCGTGGGGCGAGGGGTTCAGGTAGACGGGTTGGTAGAGGTACTGTGGCTGCGAAGGCACGATGTAGTGCTGGCCGGTTGAAGGGTCAAGTAGCATTTGGTTGGGCACTGGGAAATGACCTAAATAGGCGACTTTAGGAAGTTGGATAGATTGGGGAGAGTGTTGCTTAAAGCTAGTAGTGATAGAGAGGAGACGCTAAAGTTGCATGTAACCCTGGACGCCTGGGATAGCAATCCGCGTGAGGACCGATGGGGAAATGCATTTGGGAGTTTATGGTCGGACTATTTCGTTTAATGGGGGTGCTTTGGTTGGATTTTCTGCTCAGATGCAACTCGGAGGCTCTCAAATAAGCAATCAAAGATCTAGAGACATTGTTGACTGAAAAGCAGCATTGAAAAGAAGCTCCTGAGCGATACAAAACCCAGGGAAAGTTTACCATGAGATCTTGGGATCATCTCTTGCTGGAAGCGACAAGAAGACAAGAAGGGGACTGCGTGACCATCCGCAGTGTGGAAGCGGGCACGTTCACGTGCATAAATAATTGCCATTAAATATATATTGAGGTTGTCAAGGACTACCGCATTGCGCCCTGCTGCAGTCGAGAAGGGTGTAATCCAAGCAGCTCCTCAATTTTAGAGCACCATTTTTGTACCTTCGGCAACTAGCAATTAATCTCTTTTTTGGGTCCCGAAACGATTGGTAGATCCCGCTTAAGATCCCCGCCTACAATTTGCAGATTTATCTCAAGAAAAAGGGCCTACTAGAAACCCAAAATAAGCTTAAATACAGTAACCCTGAGGGACAAACGTACATAGACTCTTTGGAGACGCTATCTTTAGCATGACGAAAACGTTCGACTCGCCAGCGCCCCTCCGGATTATCCTTTTATCACCTGCCGCGCCCTGATTATGCAGATCCCTCCCTGCCATCAGACTACGGTAGCTTATGCAAATTCGCGTCGAAAAACAACTCACCGTGGCCGTGGAGGTGTTGGGGTGGCGGCGGTCCCATCGTGAGAAGATGGTCGGCGCGACGGACGCTCGACGGCGACGAGATGGTCGAGTTCACGGAGGATCCGCCGCCCCGGGGGGTGTCCGTGTCGGCGCCGGGCTGGTGCAGGTCGGCGGCGGGTCCCGACGCGATCGGCGAGCGCGAGCGCTGCGACGCGGAGGAGTCGCCGTTCAGGGAGTCCGACGAGTTCATCTTCGCCTCCGTGAGGCGCGTGCGGAGCGAGGGAGTCGTCGTGGCTACGGGTGAAGGAGCCGTCGGCGAAGAAGGAGCTGAAGGAGGGGAGACGGTGAGTGGATCTCAAGAGTTTCTATGGAAATATCTCCTATATGTCTATCCTACTACAGACTTTTAGGTCTCAGCACGAGGAAAAAAGTGTCTAAGGCTTTTATGTTCACGGCGCGCTATCTTAATAAGTCTAAGGATTCCCACCACCTGTAGGCAGTGGATCCCAAGACCAAAAACGTTCCTTTTCAGCTGATGACTTCGCTTCGAGAGCCCTCGCCAAACGAGAAATTCATCTCGAATCGCTTCTCATTATCAGAGCGACGATCACTGTTTACAGCAAAACAATGAGATTATATCTGATGTCCCGCGGCAAACAAGTAGCGGTGCGTGCCGCCCGACTGGCAAAGGGAAGTTGTCAGGTGGGAAGATAAGTCCCTTTTTATTTTTCAAACTGTAAGGTTCGCTCGCGAGAAGACTAGCTGTTCAATAAACGATTGTGGTCCTCTATGAAAGGAGCTCATAGCTGGGTCTTGGAGCGAAAAATTGTGTCTTAAGCCCTTGTACTAGGCCCTTAGCTTCCTAAGCCCTTAGGTTTTAGTAGCTCTTTTCTCCTTACAGGAGGCATATAAACTATGAAGATTGAAAGCCGGAATCTCATTACGGTAGATATGCAAACTTGTGCGTCTTATTCTTAAGCTATAAGAAGACACAGAAGCAGTTTTCTCTTCTTGCAACTAAGTAGGCTGGCTGTAACTAATCTAACCAAGAATGTGGACTGTGCTCAATAGTTCCCAATAGTAACCAGCCAATACAGTTCCTGAACGGGTGGATATATTGACAAAACCCTTAAACCCCACAAGAAGACAAAATATTTCAAAACACAGAAAAACACGTGCCTAAGGTTGCGACGATTAACGGTGCCCGAGCGACCCAACGCGACCTGAAATCAAATCATCCGCCTGACTTGGCGCGGATCGATTCGATGTTTTCGTCCCCGTCGCCCCCTCGCATCCGCCTTTAGGACCGCCGCCACGCGAAAACACGCGACCATTAGTGGCTCGGACACAGGCACTTCCTCATCTCCCTCGGCTCCGGACAGTTCTGCACCGCCAGGACTACTCCTCGGGAATCGGTGGTGCGGGCGCGGCGACGCGCAAGGAACAAAGACGGCGAGCGGGGGAACCGGTTCTTCGCGCGGCGAGACCGGCGGCCCCGTTGGCGACAAAAGGGTTTCGCCAGGAAGAAAAGTGGGAATCGTACGTGATAATCGCTTTTATGATCCCGGCTGGAAATGGCGGTTCCCCTACGTAATCGCCTCATTTGGAGGTGTTAGGGGCGCGGGATTGGAGAAGAGTGGAAGAAGGAGAAGACGGTTCTAGAGCAGAAGTTGAGCAAATTGGCGCTATAAACAACGCCATAAATCAACGCGGTTTTTAGATCTAGTATGGTGGTCGCTGGAGCGTTCGATGATCAGATCATCGGGTTCCCGCCAGCGACGAATCCGCTCCTTCTCGAATCGATGTGCGTATCCCAGTTTTTTTCTGGTTTAGGTGCAGCAGCCAAATCAGAGAAGCTTATAGGGCGGTTTGAACATTCTTGCAAGTCTGATGCTAATAAAATCATCGTCTTTAGAGAACCTTTATCGTTTGGAAAGAACTGATGGATTAGAGAAGTAGATAACATCATTTCTATATTGGTTTTCAGTGTTTTGCTTCGTCGGTATATCTCTGGATCAGATGGATTAGAGGAGTAGCAAAAACAAGCCTCATATCGATGATCTCTGTACTCATTTTTAGTGCATTGTTTAGTCGGTATATCTTTGGCAGGCATGCATATATCCACCGAGAAGGAAAACGATCTGCTGGGGATAAACCCCCTGTGAGGCCATGAATTCAATCGGACAGCCGATAGCTGCTATAAACCGCATAAAACCCGGAGCTGAGACCGGAGTTAAAGCCATCAAGAAGGTGAGCTCACTTAAGTGTCAAAACTCATCAGAGCACTAATCAAATAAATCTCCAAGGTCGTGCAAGAAGCCACTACTTGCAATAGCATTACTCTTTTTCATCTCATTGATATCCCGTGTTGTAATTGATTCGCTGTAAGACCGAAACAGGTCCCCTATAAAACAATCTAATTAATCGAAATGGGGCTGGTTTTAGCCGTTCGTGGCCTTCACGCTCTGACCAGAAGGTCAACGAACATCTTAGATTTCTAGAGTCATGATCTTCTGCACGAGAGGATCAGGTTAAGGCGTGTCAGGACGCATGAATCGTTTCAGGAAATCAGGGTCTTAATAATGGTCGCAGCTTTTGATCCAATGGGCCAGAAGATTCGACCTGTTTGTTCGATAAAAGTTGGATTTTCTCATAACGCCCCTGCCTAAGCCTCTCCCCCCACGTCCAACCGTGTTCTGGGAAAAAGACCGTCATCCCTAACTGGAGATGCTCATCCTGTTTGTTTTAAAAATCAGCGATGTTCGAACGCGAAATGTGAATCATCTCCGAACAGGTCTTCAGCTGACTAACGACTGACCAAACATTGGCGACGTCGAGAGTGTGAAGACGGAGGAAACACGGGAGACGGTCGACAGCGGAAAAACGAATTCGTCGAAACGATTACAGCGGATAGGGACAAACACAAACAGAAAGGGTTCCAAACCGAGTCCAATAACCATATATATTCGAAGAAAAACTAATGTGACACAGCAAAAGAGAATATTCTCTAAAAAAATAAATAAGCAATGTCCAGGAGAATAGTGGATGTGATAGTGTCATAGCCATACGGACATGTAAGCCGATCGGCCACACTTCTCTCGAAGACGTTAAGGGCTTCATCATCAATTCAGTCCACATTCACTATCTTAATGGGTGGCCGTTCCAACGAAGTGGAGCACTTTATTCTGGAGAGCGCAGAATTAACAAAGTGAATCAGCAGGGACGTATTGATGGAAAGAAGGGAGAGGAAAACCGTTCAACGACTTTACATAAGGCCATCATAATGAATAAAAGCTACAGTATGCAAACACTTGGTACTAGAAAACTTGGGATAGCAACCAGCTTTAGCCAGTAGTATTTTTTACATTCTTTTACAAATTTTTATCAGCTGTATATACGTTGCTCGTTCTTTGCTATTTATGTTTTCTGTTCTGTTTTTGGGAACCAATAACACGTGGAAACTCGGGCATATAATGTTCATCAACAAGTAGATCCGATTTTCAGGACGTAACAGAGCAAAATATCAAAGTAAATAAGACAATCCGACGCAGAAATAGCTGTTTATGAAGGAACAAATACCTCGTGGCGGGAGTCCTTAAAGCCTAAGATAAACAAAGAAAAAAGCTATAGCCCTTAAAACCTATAAGATCCAGTCCTTTTGTATTTCCACACTGCTCTGTCCAGCAATCACTCAGAAGCTTTGAACTGTAAAGGCGGGAATGGAACACCGAACAACGAACAGCCCTGTACACACGTCCATCAAACCTTCCCCATCACTCCATAAAAAATCGATGGAGACGCGCGGGGTGGAACTGTTTCGAAAGAGGCTCGCGGCGCGGCGGAATTAAGCGGGCGTTGCGCATAAATTAGAAGAACTCACAGAGGCTGGGCGACGGGTTGGCGACGACGAGCGAAGATCGGCTGTGATCCAGTTTGGAGCCCGGATCATTGATCGACACGTTGGAGCGCGAGATCTGAAACGGCCGGAGATAAGGAGCTGCGAGGAACGAAGGCAAAGAACGATTGCCGTTAGGCAAACATTGGAACATTTTTGTGCGCTGAGTGGTCGACGCCCACGCGGACGGTATCGATTGGGGAGCGTTTTGGAACGGTTTAGCAAATGTGCTGGAGGGCTTTTGTAAAAGGCGACCTTGGTCAGCGTGGTTCCCGAAATGGAGCGATTTTGAATATATCAACTGCAGATGTGTTAAACCATTGGAAAATGTTAAAAACCATGATGTAGTGAAAAATATGATCCCCCCTGCCATAAGATGAATCTCGTTGTTCATTGCATTATATCAACTGCAGGTGTGTTGGAAAATCCATCTTCTCCCACAGAAAAACTTATCTCGAGGTTCCCTCACCACGAGAAAAAAATTTGGTGCTGCAGCGTGGTTCGAACCCGCCTCGAGCAGTCTAATAAAGTAGCAAACGCTCGGAGTGGGTTCGAATCACGCCTGGAGCAGTGCATTTTTCTAATGTCGAAAATCGTGATGGGTGAACCGATATCCATTCTTTGTGGGACAGTCGTGGTGGGACCACTTACATCCACTCCTTAAAATAACGTTTCCTACAGTGGATGGCCATAAAAAGCATGGAATACCATTTCTTAATTGTAGATAAGGTAAATAAACCTTTAGTCCCGATTTTTGGATCAACGCCTGCACATTCAATGAGACTTCACCTCTTTTGGAAACATATTAAACTCAAAAATTCAAGATCCTTCAACAGTCCGCGGATGAGCCGACACCTCAAACGCAGAGGAAGTCATAACTGCTCCCAAGTATTAATCGTCCAAATGTCACAAGGAAGTGACGAACAAAAAACAAAGCGTTTGACGCACACGGTCGGGCCACATGTCTCCACCGAAGCTCGGAGGTTTCCATGGAGAAGACGAGCAGAGGAGGGGAACTACAAGACGACGCCAAGAGGCTTACGAATATCGCGAAGTAAATAAGATAATCCGGCGCAGAAATAGCTGTTTATGGAGAGGGAATACTTCGTGGCGGGAGTCCTTAAGGCCTAAGATAAACAAGGAAAAATCTAGAAGGAACGATAGCCCTTAGAATCCACGTGTCAGCTGTGGATATTAGTGATAATAGGAAAGTTCACACATTCGGCCGCTGTCACCAAAGAGTAGGGAGAAGTGAAGTAGGTCTAGTGTAAAAGAGTAAACGACGCACCAAGGACAAGTAGGAACGCTCATCCATCTCGTGACGCAACGTAGAAACACGTAGGGGATTAACAGGTCAGAGAAAAATGCATCTTTCCAGCACGGCGACGGATCAGGTGTTCGTAACCGCGACGACGGGTCACAGACCGTAAATCGGGTTTTCGATCTTAAGTGGCGTGAAAGTAGGCCATCGCGGTTTATTTTCAAACTGTATGAGAATGATTCACGGAGTAATTGTCGTGACAGCCACCTGTCATGCTTGACACAAAAGCGTGAGAGTTTCGATGAGATGGCGTGGAAAAACAGGTTAATTGGAAGGACTTGTAAACGAGGATTTTGGTCCTGCTCTTGTGGGTCCATGAAGTTGATCAGCAGTGGATTAAGTATGTGATTTAGTCTTAAACCCAGCTTATGAAGTTTAACTGTGATTCATCACTATTTGGCTGTGTTTTGAAGAGGAATGGAAGACATGACAGATGATTGCAACGACAATTACTCACAGGGGACCCTACCCAATGACCAGCTGAACACCACCAAACGATCAAGGAATGTCACATTTCGGAAAGTGGGAAGGACTAGAACCATGAGATAAGATGGCGTAGAAAAGATGTCATTTTGTCTTTTTGCCGTGTGAATTAAACACCTGCAAAACCAAAAGCTCCCAAAAAAGGGAAAGAGCTCCTGGTACAGGCAGATTTCTCAATAGCTGGCACTGTGACCACAAGTCCGCAAAATCAAATATTCAAAGAATGCATCTCGCAACAGCTGCTTCCCTCGTGGCGACTCAGCTGTCCACTGTAAAAATACATGCTGAATAGAAAGAAACTCTAAAAATGCGAATGACAGGGAGAAAGGGGAAGTTAAATCATTCTAAAAGGCAGTATATTTGTTTAATAGAAGCAGTATATTTACGCTTTTGAAAACCTGACAAGTTCCACATTATTATAATACCACATTTCATTCTGCCAAAGTATCAGCAGGTGAATAGAAGTAATAGAAGTAGGATGATGCTGTCATAGATTACATAAGGTGGACTATAAACCGGAAAAATCGGCACTTAAGAATGAAATAATCTTATATAAGAAGTATGCTATAAGAAGGACTTTTTTTCATAAATTACCATTAAAATCTAATTTTCCGCTGTATCAATAATGTCCAGAAGTCTTATAAAAAGGTGATAATGGTCTTTTTTCTATGGATGGCATTGGCAGTTCACTAGAAGTAGACAAATTGCAATTTCAGCTATTATTTCAAGCACGCATCCTTCTCCCAACTTAAAATGGGATCCCTCTTTCAACTATCCAGGAAATAAAATCAATAAATTGATTCACTGAGTGCACCTAAAAACGTAACGAAAGCACAAAGGTTGAGAACGATGCCCGACTGTAGGAACGCGATTGATGCTATCTCTCGGCGTCCATTAGAAGGTCGACCTTCAAGGGACGCCGACCGTTCCAAAGTGCAAAAATGGAAATCAAGCTGTTTCCTGCAGAATCAGAGCCTGCAAAAGAAGAACACTTGGAAGATCACCTAAGAAGCGGCTCCGCTGGGTTATAAAGCGATTAAAGTAACTATACAGAGCGCGGAGGGAATGTTCTCCGAGCGGAGAAGAGGACAACTGTCCGGTTGGTCGCTTCTTTGGGGGCGCGCTGCAGCCGGTGACCTCGCCGCCGCGGCTGGCGATCGATTGTTCGCCCAACTGACGCGCCGCGCGCTGTTTGTCGCCCGGAGACGGCGGCCTCATGTATGTATGGAGCGATGAATTGGTAATCCAAAGGAGAAGGCGGAGAACAACGCGAGAACGATCGGGAGACGGCACGGAACGCGTTCAGTAAAAGTGATATATTCGGTCTGCGGGGCGAGATTGGGGAAATGTTGAAAGATGTCGAGGTCATTGAGGGACCTGTTTTGGCTCTCTTTTAGCCCTTTTTTAGTAAATAATGTCTAAGATCTTATGAGAAGAACTGTATCCTACAAGAAACGGGCCGTCAATGTCCTGGCACGACAATCCTGACGCTCATCATTGCCTATTTCTTTCATCTTGTCCTACCCATCTCATCTTCCCGTTACACTCACTCCTTGAAGTGCCGAAAGAATAATGTGGCCGCTAGATACATTCTAGAGAGATCAGTCAAAGATTGTGCTCAAAGAGCACTTAACGAGAAGTGTTCCGTCATTTCAGATGGATGAGCGTGTGAAAAAGAGTCAAGGTTGGAAAGTAGCGAACGATGAAAGGTCAGCCTGTTCTGTACAGTAAAATACTGTAGCTTTAACAGCCTTAAGGCAGATGGGAACATTCAACATTCCTGCATTCGCTGTGTCGCTGCGAAATAAGTAAAGAAGGAGGTAAACAAGAAGGTGAATATTTGGGGTTCATAGCGATTAAAGGCAGCAAAATTTGGGACGTCAAATATGCGACGTATTCCTGAGATTTAAAACCATCAAACATCACATTTTTATGTGTACTTGACCTTTTAACTAGGGTTATCAACATTAAAAAAGAATTTGACATAAACGTTTCTATAAACTTGCTTGTTATCTCTCGTAAAGAGTGATTCTTTCAGAAACGTTTCCGTAAGATTCGAGCTTATCGACCCAGAAGAGAAATATAATTGAAAATGTTTCTATGACATAGAGGGTTATCGCTATGTATTAAAAAGGGAATTTGTTATGAAACGTTTCCGTTCGCAGCGTCAAGCGATTCCAAAAATGAATGACAGAAGCTGCTTAAGAAGCTTAGCGCCAAAGCGGCTTAGGAAGGGGAGATCAAACGGAAAGTATAAGGAGCTTTATCAGTAGATGCTGCTGAGGGGAGCGGTCGAACGTGTGACATTTCAGATACCCGCGATTGTGATAATCTTATTCCTTCTTAGGACCACTTAGCTAATATAAGAAACCATTAAAAACCTATTTAAAAACGGTGTTTACCCGAGCGGATGAACAAACGGAATATTAGGCCCTCTAATGACCGTTCTCGAGGGTCCTCGTGCACCGCTAAAGAGGATAATTGATGGCGATCCTCGGAAGTGGAAACCCGACGCGACACGATTAGCATAGGCGATGCCGGGCTCTGCATATGTTCCGCTCGAGGAGGTCGCGGCGAAAACACCGCCGCTGTTTACAGTCGTTGGCACCTTGGAACGCTTTCCGTGCTAATGGGACAGCCAGGAGTTATGGGCCACATTGCCGGAGGGGAATTTCTAATGAGGCTCGGCCACTTAGCGGAGTGGTGTTCTGCAGGAAAAGTGGTCTTCTCAGGACTAATGAGAGAGATTCTGCAATGGATTCTTCCAGGCTGCTGAGGAGGGAATTATGCAGAGGACAGGAAAAAAAACCAAAGGTTTGATTCTTGGAGGCATCGTGCTGTTCGACGCCCGAATCAGCTGCCCTTGTATTCGATACATCATCCTTATACTTATTTACAATATTTGTTATCATTTTTTTTTCTCTATTCTGGTTAAAATAAACACTTATATATAACAGATGTAAAAAAAGATTCGGAGTGGTGTTCTGCAGGAAAAGTGGTCTTCTTGAGACTGAGGCTGCTTGGAAGGGAATCGTACTGAGGACGTAAAAATGAAACATTTGTTTTTTGATCTTTGATAAGAAGAAATGAAGAAATGTAAAAAAAATTAGGGTACGGGGATTCGAACCAAAGAGCGATGCGCCGATTAAGGGTACTACTCGATGTTAAGACCCTAGCTACCGTCCAAGTAAGAGCGAAATAAAGGAGATAAGTAGGTATGCACAAGAATGAGCTTAACGCTATAAGCCCAATGTACTCGAAATTTCCACGTTTTCCGTTTTAGGCATCTGGTAACATTCCTGTTCAACTCGTGCTACATTTTTGTTAATTTGGCGCTGAAAAATGGAGGTCTTGTGACATGAACTCTCGTGAACCAGTTTCTTTTTTTGCGTTAAATAACCCATGTCTGTCCTCTCGAATCAGAATCACTCTAAACGTCGTAAGTAGCCTCTTGCTCCTTATGTATTATCACCTTTGTTTATTATAAGGCCAGGTGGCTTGTCTTTTATACATTTGAGTAGATAACGATTAGTATCCCACACCTCTCCACAAGTTTCCTGACTTCCCCCGCAAGACCACCACAACTACTCCGGCCTTACCAGCCTACTTCTACAGAAACTAATTGGTTCTTCGTGCGTCTACTCTCACCGATCTGTAAACAGCTCAATCACCCACGCTGCTCGGCTTCAGAACCTGCTCCGCGTTCTGTTTACTTTCCAATCCCGCGCTGTTTACGACGCCAAGGTTTATCCAGATGGCGTCACCGTCGACGGAAGCTCCTTCTGTGGGCCTTCTGATGTCAGCCGTGTTGACACGCCCGCGCGCTGTTCGAGTGCTCGTCGGAGGACGCGTGGCGCGTTTTTCGCGAAACAAATAGGACGACAGTGATGGAGTGGGTGCGCGATTGTGGACAGGTTACTGCCTAAGAACTCAAAAAGACGATCCGGTTCCCGGTGTCGAATAATTTATGGCGGTCGGTGTTCTTTGCTCGGCTCCGAGCCGCGGCTATCCCCAGAGCCGCTTTCCGAGAAGGAGCGCCAGAAGGCCACGTGAACGTGACGGATGACTGTCGTACTGTTGGGCTTACTGTAGGCGAGACGGAGAGATGGAAAATCACGCGAGGGAACGTTGAAAGGGGATACGGTAGTGCGGTCAGTGTTACAGTAGAGCACAGTCCAGTGATCAAAGCTCTGGTTATACTTACGTCATTGTTTAGGGATTACTGTAAAGGGACAAAGATAGGACGAAGACAAGGTGATGTCACTGTATTGACAACTTTGTGAACATAGGGAAGGAAACAGTGATTTCCAATCACCATCACAGTGCTACTAGAGCACAAATCCGAGGCACAAGAAGTAGGCTACAAGAGACAAGAATAAGACAAGTAAATTGACTATAAAGGTCAGGCATTTACGTGGGTCACTCTGCAAATAAATATAGTAAAGGGCCTACTGGGAATGCTTTGTCATTTAGCGTGCATAAACGTGCATATTTAAGAAGCCATTTCTAATGCTAAAGACCTTTTTCGTTAAAGGTTGGTCATCGGCGGCGAGGAACAGTCATCCGTGAGGGAGAATTCTAGCCTTATACATCACACTGCATGTCATCCCGTGCTGGATCAGGAAAACCTTTTTTGTCATTCAAAGTAAACATTTTGAGATGCACGTTCCATTTACGGTTCGCCGCGGTAATCGTTTTGGTTTCCAAACAGAGCAAAACAGGTTCGCGGCAAAATAGAAAGTGTGGCGGTAAGTGATGATCCTTCTGTGCGCCTCTCGGAGAAAGTCAACCAGAAAATCCAAAAGTCCGTCAAGAAAATCTGTTGACAGCTGATCTGCCTCCTACAGTTCTATCGTCCAGGTTCACAGCAGCATTGTGATCCTCCTAATTTACAGGAACGGGGCCTTTCAGTCCTGGACAGGTTAAGACGATTTAAATCCTCCTAGTACTCCTCTCTGCTCTGTTACGGTAGTCCTGTCCTTGAGTGCATCCAAGTTTAAAACCCCAAAGATCAAAAATCACTTTTTGCAATAAAAAACCCATAAACGCCTCCTCGTACTCCGCTCGATCAATCCCTTCTGGTCACCCCAAATCTCTCCCCACTTAAGAAGATCGTCAGGAACCCACCGAGAGTCGTTTTCTCGCCTCCGACCAGTACATCATCGACGAAGGGGCGAACTTCGGGGCAAACGAGCACATGGAACGGAGCGGGGCGGCCGGCCGATCAAAAGACATTTCGCACAAGTCGAATGATCGGTGCGGGACGCGCACCAAAACAACGCGCCTCGACCGGTCCCTGCCGGCCGCCCCTTCGCCGCTTTTTCCCCAGGGACGCGCTGTAGGAGCGCGACTAATTGCGTCGCCCGTCCTCAGAAGGAAACATTTGGAGACGGCGCACTTCTGCGCAGAAGTACGAAAGTGGCCGTGGGGCATGATGAGAGGTGTGAAGTGGCTTGGAAGTTCCAATTTTTTTTCCGGAAAATCAAATATCCGATATTCGTAATCCTTTATCCGAATCGAAAAAAATTATCACAAAAAATTATCCGAAGTTTGTTTTAAATGAGGAGTAGAAGGGTCAGTCTTATGGAGGGTCAACCTGTTAGCCAAAGCTTAGGGTACAAGAAGCTGTGGACGGTGTTTTGGGAAGGAGTGACTGCGACTCTGTTTCTATGCATACGTGGGTAACGTTATCCACAAGTTTGCCATTCTCCGAACCGAGCGCATTAAGGAAGATAGGACTTTCAGGTACCCTATCTGGTGGCAAGCTAACGGCGATGTGATTTCTGTGGGTCAACCACGTGTTTATTTTGTGGACGACACTTCTGGACAAGATTAGGCTCCATGAATTGGATTAGCACAGCCGACATTGATGGATAGCACAAAATACGCCCAAAAAGTTGACATTTGATCTCTCCAAAAGTTGTCGAAGATGGATCCTTGGTCCTTGTTTTGCGAGCTCCGCTATTCGCCCCCTTCCCCTTTTGGGAACAGCTTACACTGCTTTCAATCGGTAGATCCGTTAAGCTACAGTAACGGGTGGATGCAAGGTTGTGGAAAGCGCGAGGATACGATCAATTTAAGCCTATGGTAGGCACACGTATTTAGGAATGCTTGGGATGCTCTTTTGAACTACCGGCTTAATCGATACCCTACACTAATCAATCGTGATTTGAATTGTCAGTTTTAATAGCCGTGAAACCTTTTTAACTTTCAACTGGACCAGTTTCGAGGTTTGTGTCGGAGGCGAACTTCCTTATACTAAGGCAAAGTCAGGAGAGCTGCTTGGAAGGTGATTTATGAACACAGATGACATCATGTTAATGACATCACGGACCGGTCCGTATTTACACTACCGTTCTTTTGTGTTGTTCCAAGGGAAAGCATCTTTGATTCATCTACACAGGAAGTAATCAGTCCAGGATGCTGCCTGCGGTTGAGGTCATTCAGAGCAACAGAATGAAAATCGGAATTCTTGTTTACAGGATTTTTTATTCTCAACGTTCCATACCCTAAGCCTCGGCTACCAGGTTATTTCTAACGGTTGACTCATTCCTATCGTAAGCATCTCTCAGGTTGACCCTTCCCACTGATTTTTAAAACCAAACTCTCGATTTTAAGCATTGCCGAAAGCGGAGAAAACTTTTCTGATTTGGCTCTGGTGGAGAAAGCTTTTATTAGCGTGGCAAGACCACCCGTTCATATCTGTTTGCTGTCCAGTTTTGTGCTCAGAACCACATGAAGGCAGGAGTAGCTCTCAAACATTCGACTTCTGCTGCATCTTTTCTTCATTCCCCTTTGTTTTTATTCTTCGTTTGACGAATCAAACATCTGTCTCCCTACATAGTTACAGCCCACACACCTCCGTCAAACCCTTGTGAGTAATCTTTCGCTACGCGCAAGGAGACAGCTTCCTAGTCGTCAATGTTCAGAATCGTGGTCGCCGCGCTTCTTATGAAGAGCGCGCTTGAAGTGGAGCGCCCGTTTCCATTAATGTTGATTTACGACCTACTCGATGTTTCCATTCTACCTTGCAGAGTCCGTTCCTGGTTACACCGCGGTCTCGTATCGATTTTAGGCGGAAAGCTAAGATCCGTGGATGTTGCGTCCTAAGAAGATTTTCGATGTTTGGTCAGGGTTCCACTACACGGTTGGATTCTCTTCGTAAACACGTCAGACGTGTAAGAAGGAGCAATCCAGTTGATAACTGATGCTGGTAAACGTTTTGGAATGATTAATAGACCCGGACCAGCGTGAAATCTAGCGCTCGCCAGTGTAGAAGGAAAAAAGCGAGCTAATTGCTGTTCCTTACTGATATAGCTAGGATGGGCTAAATTTTTTCGAGGAAATAGCGCCCAGAGAACATGGGCATGATGATTTAGGTATGATGATATTTCCGACGCATATAACAAGGGTATAATCCTTGTCATAGGCGTAATTGGCTTATAATGCCGACGACAGCGTTTCCGGAATATATGATACCTGTAGGAGGCGAAATTTCCTCTTCAGGAGGCTTCAGGGGATTCAGGAGGCCAAAACCTACGCCCATAACTAAGACTGATAGCAGTCTTGATACTCTCCGACTGAGGGTTTTGCCTTTCACTATCGATCCACTATAATGTGAGTTACATTTGTATATCTTTTCTACGCATGATGGGACACTAGCCAAGAACATGCAGTACTTTTGTTCACTATAATCTGAACCTTGCTGTGATGGGTGTATTCGGGAGATATTCCAGGTACTCGTGCCAAAAAATGTTCCAGAACTGTGTACGCAAACACTTCTCTGGATGAACGAGAGGTGTCACGAGTCGTCGCTGGCGTCACGTAGCGAGAGGTCCTTCTGCCTCCGGCTACTGTATGTGTACCCATCGGGGAACAGCCTGGCCGCATACGGTAGAAAGGCATAGCAGATCATTGCAGCGAACATTTGCAAAAGTTACCTTCATCCCTGTCCTGGGAAATTCCTGTCCTTAAAAAATAATGCTTTCCCGAGTACACCGTGTACCCACACCACTGCAGAGTTCATAATATGTACAAAGTGGTGCACAAAGACAGAGCGTGTCGCGCGTCGTTTTACATTTTTAGGCGCGGGTGTCCGTTTAATTACGCACGGGATCCATCAGCGCAAACGGATGAGTACGAACATTCACTTCGCAATCGGTCGACTCCGACCAACTTCTGCGCGTCCAAGACTAGTTCGAAACGGGAAAGGTCAACACGTGTTTGTTGGTGACACGTGGCGGTAAAAGTAGCACAACTACTGTTGTTGTTGGGTGGAAACTAAAGAATTGGTCGAGTCTAAAGAGCTTTTAATAAAAGCCTTGATGGGCTTCATTGTTAAGAACAGCACCGGGACATAAGAATAAGCGAAAAATTAAGATTCAATTAAGCGCCAAAACTCTTTGACCAAAGCATCAGGACTAGACGTACGCCTAAATGTAAGCCAAGCACAAGTCCGAAGCTGCAAAGAGACTCATTTACGGTTACTTGCAAATCAAAATAATTAAATAAAAAATGAAATTTAATTTTTCGCTCTTTTTGCCTTTTGCTCTTTTCCTTTCGCTCTTGTTTTCGCTGTTTTATTCGGATGTGGTTAAGAACATCTCACTTTTCTACTGGGCTACCTTTACAGAGTAATGTTAAAGTATCCATGACGCATATCTTCAGCCCAATGGCCATCAAACCTCGAGGCTTAAGTGGCCCCTGTCACCACGTTAATGTAATCTTCTTATTTCTGATTTTTAGTCCTCATTAAGTCGTCATCATCACTTAAGTCCTCATTCTGATCTGCTTTTCTGATGTGCTATTGCTTTGCACGTTACGATGCTAGCAATGGAACCCTCCTCGGCTCTACTTCCACTCACCCTCTTCTTCCTGTCCGACAAAGCCGGAGAAGTGGCACGTGGCACCAGCGACGACGACGTCCTGTTGTTGGAGAAGAGGTAGCGCCTCACGCACGAGGAGATCCCGTCGCGCTTCTCGAGCAGAAGCCTCGACCCGGAGGGCGAGCGCTTCAGTGTGGTGCCGTTGGTGTTGGCGGATTCGGGCGAAAGCAGGTCCTGGTGCTCGTGCTGAAACGAACCGGTTCAGCGTCCCATTGGCTTTGATCGATGTGGACAGGCGAGCTGGCGGATTACGGTAATCGGACGCAGAGCAATCATAACAAGGAGGGGAAGCCGCAAGGGGATGCGGCCGGGCGCGACGACGTCCTGGGTGGTCGGTGTGACCGCGACGGGAAAGGGAGCAGCTGCGAGGCGGCGGCTGTTAATTGGATGGGCTTTGAAGGGATTAATTTGCGCGCATTGGGATGGGTGGATTGTGGTTCACCTGTTGGTGGAGGGTCAGATTTGAATGTGGCCAATGGACAGGGCAGATGATAGGGGACATGGAGAGGATAATGGTAGGATAGGGATCTGTTATAGTTAGGGGTAGAACGTGGGTTTAACAGAGTAGGTTAGTTATAACATGAATATTAAATAGAGATATGTCTAGGATTAAGGACAAAACATTGAATGAGAATTGCAATAGGAGATACTTGAAAGCAGGACAGGCAGAATATGAGTATAGCAAATCAACTAACCGAGCGGTTTTTTGCATTTTACCATTAATCTCGCGTTTCTTTTTCTATCGACCTGTATAAAAAAAAGGAAAGATGGAAAAAGAAAAGAAGATGAAAAAATGTTTCCAAAAACCCGTTTGGTTAGTCGATTTGCCTATCTCTATGCATAGCTGTGCCTGATTTAAAGGGATGTCCTGGATGTTAAGACGCTATATAGGGTATATCACGTGTTGAGATGGTAAGATAACTAGGGAAGGTTGGAATGGACGTGAAAGGCACTCCCAGCTTGTCCGAAACTATATGATGTGACACCTTCACACCTCAAAAAACGTCCTTTCGGGAGTCAATCATCGTCAGAGATAAGTCCATCATATCCTCACCTTACCACAGATGTTCTCTAACCAACTTCTGTTGACTTATCCGTCAGAAAAGAAGAAAAGGAGCAAATTTGAAGGTTAAAGAGTGAACCAGTTCTGCCATAATTCCAAATGTCTCAAATCTTTTGTTTTGAACTCATGTAAGTCGTCGCCAGAGCGCTTCTTGCTTATTTTCAACATCTCCGCTTGTCACTTCTTCTTCCCCTTCACATTACATCGGCGCCATTGAAACCCAAATGATCATATCGGCGATGATTTATCGCGGCCGTTCGTTGAAAACGCACCGATGGATCGATTCATGTTGTCGAAGCCAAGCGAACAAGTTGGAGAACCTCAAACACCAATACCTTCAGGGGAAGAAAAATACCTGAAGATTGGTGGGAGAATTTTCCTTAAAAATTGTGTTAATTACCATAATGGTGCTCCAGAAACAAGTCTATCGTTTTTGGAGAATGGCTTCTGAAGTGGGACATTCTCCTTTTCAAACGGTGATGGACTTTCGTAAATTAGAAGTGAGCCCTAAGTACGTGGCTGACCATCGGTATCTACCAGACAAGTTGCTTCAAAAAAGAAGAAAAAGTCGTTCCTAAAAAAGTTAAAAAAAGATCACAGTTTAACTTCTAGATAGAAATGACCTTGACCTATGGAGGACATTATTTCTATTGAAAGCATTGCGAATTTCTGACGATTTTTGTTAAGAGTGATTTTAAGGCCTTATTATGTATTATTATGCCTTATTATAGTTTATAAGTCGGTTAACTCCTTTAGTTTTGCTCCTCAAGACCTAAGTTAACCTTAAAACTTCTTTAAACCGAGGTATAAACTTCAAAGTAGCTTTTCAATCCAATTGGATAAAACCCCAAAACTCTCTTGGACTTTTAGTTAATGTTTAGTTGTCGGTGCTCACTATTCCGAGATGCTACCCACTTGCTGACCTAATGTTTGGCTCTCCGATCCCTAATCCCATTTCTCACATCTCTCTCCGGCCTATGAAAATTCAGATCGAATTGATTAATGGCGATGGATCGCCGTTGGAGTCCAACTTCTCGAGAACATCCGTCGCCACTCTTTTTTTCCTTCCTGCTTGCCTTATCATTGCGACAATCGGAGGAAAACAAGCTGATCACAAACAAATTGAGGAAACCCGATCAGTGTAAACCCTTAGGTCAGAGGGACGACACGTGTGCCGCTCGGGACCATAAATCCGCTTGCGTCACTCGGAGGTGACAAGTTGCGTCACCATCCTCCAAAAACCTGCGACTCGGTGTTTCTCACGATGTGTTGTCATCAATTACAGGAAGGGAGAGGAACACAGAACGTCTACCTAGGAGAGAGAATCCTGTGAAGTAGCTGGAGACAGGACAAAAGAGGAGACTTCCTTCTCCGTCACTTGCAATCTTCGCTGCTTTAACTCCTCTGTCGCGGTCTGCCTCCGACGAGGGTCCAAAGGTTAGTTGTGGACGGAGAGAGGGATATCGGGCGAACATCGGAATGTTCGAAAAGATATTAATGAATGGGGGAATTTAGGGCGAAAAACAGAAAAGTATTTTGGGATCATCACGTGCACCTTTGACAGGAGACAATGCAATGCGACAAGAAGGTCGTCTAGAGCCACAGAAGATTGACGATCTAATGGTTAAGGAATTTAAGGGCCGCACATTGATCACCGCGTAATTGTTATACCTCTCTTTGTTTTGCGTCAAGAACAACTGATCTCCAGAGAGTCGGTCCTGGGAAAGCGTCTAGTCTACTCGTATTTCAGGTACTTTTGGGACAGCTGTTCCTTGAAGAAGGACACACAAGAGGTGTAGTTTTCAGCACTGAAAGATGTGATCGAGTGTAGAAGAACTTTTAAAAAACAATCAGATGAACACAATCCCCTTGATCCTTATCCTCTTTAACCATGTCCAGCATCTTCTTGAGTGGAAGGGGCCTAATAGAGAAAGATCTAGAGATCGTTCACAGAAATGATCAATCACAAAGCAAAACACAAAAGCGTAGTTCTTGATCCAAAAGCATTCCCGTTTCAAAGACGTCCTAAAACAAGTTCTAAAGCTCTCAATGACTGAAATAAATTATGTACTGAGGGATTCAGCTGTTTGAGGGAATCGGCCAGCGAATTTAAGGACTCAACTGGTAGAGCCCTCTCTGACACAAGGATCATAGGTTCAACGGCCTAATAACACGCGCATATGCTCATGATAGAGGCTTGGGCACGTCAAGTACCCATTACATCGGACATCTTTCAAAGGCAAATCGAAGATTACTCAAAGATTTTCAAGATCGAGAGCAAAAATCTCGATATGTTTTAAGTCTCGGTCCAAATTCTCGACAATTTTTCGAAATTTCTGAAGTTTTTTTTTCACGATTTTTCGTATGATTTGTCTGTGCTAATTTGTCTTTGTCTCAAGGAATACGGGTCAAAAGATCTGCACGGTTTCAGCACAAGTACAGCTTATGCGGAGCGTATTTTTTCAAGACCGAGATCGAGACTCGAAAAATTTCCAGCGAGATACAGCTCTGCAAATAAGTCAAGTACAAAAGCAGACAGGTAATAAAGAGACATGTCTAGTATGATCGTAGAGAGACGTTAGAAGATAACCGAGACAGCGCTGCAGAAGCAGACAGACAAAGGGTAAAGTTGACAGACTCGAGACGCCCTTATGTCTACCCTTATAGACAGGAGCACTTACGTTGGAACTCTTCACCGGCGATGCAGAAGCCCTTCGAGGCGGAAGGTTGCTCGGCATCTTCATGTGGAGAGGCCACTCGCTGAGCCTCGGGGAGCACTCCTGAAATCCCGTCTGAAAAACACGGCAACGGATCGATCGGCGAACGCGACCGATAAATCGTCTTCCTTTTGTTTTCGCATCCGTCAGGTGCCCCTCGGTGACGCGTAAATGACTGTTATGACTGCGGTCAGCCGCGCAGACAAAAAGCTAATGGCCCGGAGGAAGGGGAACACTTAGCAGAAGCGCACAAAGGATCGGAACTAAAACGAGCGGTCGCCGGCAGGTGCCTGAGGGATACGCCCGCGGACACGTAGGATAAGTTGAGGGCAACTGCCGTCCGGCTGCTGCCAGTCTTCCCCGCCACCTACAGCTTTTGTTTACGTTTGCTCCGCGTGACAAATCACATCGTGTTCGCTGATAAGCATACTCTATTGTCGGTCGACATTGATTAAGCTGTGTACAGATTAGCCGATGCCTCAAGCATCAAACTCAACTCTTTTATCTATGCTGTTCTTTTCTATCTGATTCTGGAACGAAAGCAATCCGACAGTAATCCGACAAAAAGTAAACAAGCAGACTAAATTATAATCTCTCGATAAAGCCTTAATCTCTCGATATTTGGAAATGTCCCTTTGTAAAGGTGTGGTTTATGCGACCCTACAAATGAGGCTGCTGAGAAGTGGTTGTCAGAGGGATAAATAGGTTCTCCTTTTTTCTAAATAGATAATTAGGATAAATAGATAAATAGGTTGTCAGAGGGATGAATAAATAGGTATTGGATACATTAACATGCTACTTCTTTGAGCCAGAAGATGCTTCCTTAGATAATTTAGTCTGCTTGTTAACTATGTATTAACATAACACAACATATTTGTTAACTAAGAAACACATTAACGAACAATACAACGCATATAAATACGACCATAGGTTCCATCAACATTAGAGCCAATGGATATTTTGCGGTTACCTAACGTCCAGACCGTCGTTGAGCACGGAAAGTCTTTCGCGAATAAACCGATTTCGCTGTACAATTTGGACAAATCTGTGAGCGGAAACGATGTTCTTCCCATAATAGGCGTCCAACGGCCTTTGCGTTTCTCTCCGTTGAAGAACCTATCAAAGACCGCTGATACGACGTCGAAATCTATCTGGAGATCCGCGCGGAACACACTGAGAGCTTCAAACCTTCTTGACTTAACAAACGGGAGGAACAGCTCTTTCATGGATTGAGGCCAGCCTTCGCCCTTAAAAATGGCATGGCGCACATTGCCACTCTGAAGTTGACTCTTCATGAACTCGTGGCTCTTCTCACCACTGTTCGATATGTCAATCTTGGCGAAAGAGTACACATCGTTGAACTCCTCGTAAATGATGTTAGCAAGAATATCTGTTCTCCAAGAATATCTGTTGTCTGTAGAAAATGGCTGTTGTCCCCAAAAGTAGATGTCCTTGCAATATATAAAACAGTTGCAGAGCATCTTGCGCAGAACTGGAAGAACGTCCTTCCTGAAACGTTCAATACTGAACTTTGTAATACCTCCCATGCCATTGGATTGTTTCTCGATGTGGATTTTGCTGATTCTGTCATGCCGAAGGTCAAACACAAACGGGACTGGAATGTCTCCATGATGAACCTGGACCCAAGCATCAGAGCCTTCTTCGTTCTGGAAGAGCTGGATGGTCAAATCTCTGGGGTTTCCACCAGAAGTTGCGGCCAACGACCATGATCCATTTAAGAAGTTTATCATATCTTCACGGTCCCCTTCCTCGAGAAGATGATAGACGGAGCTACAGAACATCAGAGGCACACTGTCCATGTTGGCAATATTGGACGAGGCAAATAAGAGAAGAATAATAACGGTAGCGGAATGTAAACATGAAACGACTTTTTTCACACGACTATTTTCACACTACGAGAACATTGAACTGTGTGGTGTTGTTTTCACATTTATATTTTATTTTCCCACATTGAAGTTTTTTTTAGATTTTCCCACCAATGCTCGCAATTCCGATTCTGGAGCTTCGCAAAGAACGAAAGCCCAAATCCGACAAAAAATTCTCTCGATAGTTGAAAATGTCCCCTTTTTAGGGTGTGATCTGTGCAATGGTCAGAGGAATAGCCAGGTTCACCTACTTCTTCCTTTAAATGTTGTATTGTATACATGGACATTGTATCTCTGTCATGTTTGGAAGATGCAGAAGATGCTTTCCAGTTCGGCTGGAGGGGAAGAGCGCAGATCGAAGAACACTTTAACGATGGAGGCTGAAGTCTTCGCCCAAGAAATTAGTCAACACATTAACGAACAATACAACACATATAAATACGACTATAGGCTCCTTCAACCATAGAGACAATGACTATTGTTCGGTTGCCCAAGGTCCATACCGCATTTGAGCGCGGAAAGTCTTTCGCGAATAAACCGATCTCACTATACAATTTGGACAAATCTGTAATGGGAAACGATGTTCTTCCCATAATAGGCATCCAACGGTCTTTGCGTTTCTCTCCGTTGAAGAACCGATCAAAGACCGCTGATACGACGTCGAAATCTATCTGCAGATCCGAGTTCCACAAAGAGAGAGCTACAAACCTTCGTGACTTAGCAAATGGGAGGAAAAGCTCTTTCATTGTTTGAGGCCAGCCTTCACCCTTAAAAATGGCATGGTGCACATTGCCACTCTGAAGTTGACTCCTCATGAACTCGTGGCTCTTCTCACCACTGTTCGATATGTCAATCTTGGCGAAAGAGTACACATCGTTGAACTCCTCGTAAATGATGTTAGCCAGAATATTTGGCTGTCGCCCCCAAACGTGGAATCCCTTGCAATATATAAAGCAGTTGCAGAGCATCTTGCGCAGAACTGGAAGAACGTCCTTCCTGAAACGTTCAATACTGAACTTTGTGATACCTTCCATTCGGTTCTCCTGTGGTTTTATGAAGATTTGGGTGATTCTGTCGTGCCGAAGGTCAAACACAAACGGGACTGGAATATCTCCTTGACGAACCTGGACCCAAACATCAGTGCCCTCTTCGTTCTGGAAGAGTTGGATGCTCAAGTCTCTGGGGTTTCTACCAGAAGTTGCGGCCAACGACCAAGATCCTTTTGAAAGGCATGCCATACTTTCCAGGTCGCCTTCCTCGAGAAGATGATAGACGGAGCTACAGAACATCAGAGGCACTCTGTCCATGGCGGCAATATTAGTAGAGGTAAAGGAGAGAAGAAGAATAACGGTAGCGGAATGTAAACATGAAACGACTTTTTTCACACGACTTTTTTCGCACTATGACGACATTGTCGCATTGCATAGCGCATCTTCCTACATTGAAGTTTATTCGTATTAAATTCGTAAATTTTCCCACCAATGTTCGCTCCGCAAAGAACGAAAGCCCTAATCCGACAAAAGTTCTCTGAAAAGCAGTGGTCAGCGGGATAGATCAGTTCACTTTCTTTTTCTTTTAAATGTTGTATTGGATACATGGACATTGTACCTCTGGTCTTCTGTAACTGTGTTTGTCATCGGGAAGATGCAGAAGATGCTTTCCGGTTTGGCTGGAGGGGAGAAGCGCAGATCGTAAAACACTTTAACGATGGAGGCTGAGGTCTTCGCCCAAGAAATTAGTCAACTTATTAACTATTTATTCTAAGAAACACATTAACGAACAAAACAACACATGCAAATACGACCATAGACTTCTTCAACATTACAGGAAGGACTATTTTGCGGTTGCCTAACGTCCACACCCCCTTTGAGTGTGGAAAGCCGTTCGCGAATACACCGATCTCACTATACAATTTGGACAAATCTGTAATGGGAAATGATGCTCTTCCCATAATAGGCGTCCAACGGTCTTTGCGTTTCTCTCCGTTGAAGAACCGATCAAAGACCGCTGATACGACGTCGAGGTCCAACTGGAGATCCGAGTACCACAAAGAGAGTGCTACAAACCTTCGTGACTTAACAAATGGGAGAAACAGCTCTTTCATGGATTGAGGCCAGCGTTCGCCAAAAAATTTTGCGTATCGCACATTTCCACTCTTAAGTTGACTCCTTATGAATTCGTGGCTTTGCCAACCACTGTTCGATAGCCCAATCTTCGCGAAAGAGTGCACATCCCTGAATTCCTCGTAAATAATGTTAGCTAGAACTCTGTCTTCTGTCCAGAACTCTAACTCTGTCCAAGACGAGAGGCTCAAACAAAATAAGTGGCAGTTGCAGAGCATCTTGCGCAGAACTGGAAGCACGTCCTTCCGGAACCGCTCAATGCTGAACTTTGTAATACCTCCCATGCCATTGGATTGTCTCTCGATGAGGATTTTGGTGATTCTGTCGTGCCGAAGGTCAAACTCAAACGGGACTGGAATGTCTCCATGACGAACCTGGACCCAAACATCAGTGCCTTCTTTGTTCTGGAAGAGCTGGATGGTCAAATCTCGGGGCTTTTTAGTAGAAGTTGCAGCTAGCGACCATGATCCATTTAAGAAGTTTATCATATTTTCATGGTCCCCTTCCTCGAGAAGATGATAGACGGAGCTACAGAACATCAGAGGCACTCTGTCCATGTTAGCAATATTGGACGATGCAAATAAACAATGAGAAAAGAAGAATTATAGCTTTTTAATCTTTTTTTCTGTATGCATTTTCACACGACTTTTTTCGCACTGCGACGATATGTTCGCATTGTTGGGTGTAGTTTCAGTTCTTCAATTCTCCGATTCTTCAATCGTCAAACTCAAATCCTCTCCTAATGTCCTCAAGAGAACCTTCCCCACCATTGAAGTTGACTTGAATTTGTGGCTCAGCTCACCACCGCTCCCCATACATCTCAATGAAGAACAGAAAAGAAACTTGACACGGGCATTTTTATACGCAAAAGGTAAAGAGTGTGTAAAATGCCGACAAAACACAAAACATGTTAGAATTAACAATCAAACTGTCCCTTTGCTCACATGGTCCCTCCCCGATCCTCTTCAGCGCATGTAGGTACACGGCATGTTGTATTTCTTGGCGATCTCCTTGAGATGAAACATGTTGGACTTGGCGCGTACCCGCTTCTTCCTGTCATCATTGTTTTCATCCTGGAGAAAAGCATAAATAAGTATACTTACAGTGAACCTTCGGACTCACCAGTGACCAGTACGCAAACAGAGCTTCAGCGCGCTGGAGAGCCAAGTCATCAGTCTCCGCGTATTCCACCTTACACAACTGGCTTTGGCTGAAAGACTTCAATTATATTTCCACAGGACTGATAGAACCTACTCGATTTGGTCCATGTTCTGGCGCTCGATGATCACGTCTCCATCATCTTCTAGACGAAGCTTGCGGTCGAAGTTCAGCACGTATGTAGGAATCCGCGAGTTGACAGGCTTCACTGCATTGCCCCTCTTGATAAACTGCTCGCAGGGCTTGTAATCGTCGTGCGGACTGAAACAATGAAGCTTTAACACGTTTCCAATAAGCTCATGAACTAACCTCACTGCGATCTGGAGGCCACGAAGGACGCAATGGACCATTCGAGGAATGGGCTCGTTTGCAGCCGCGGATTTTGCTGCTGCGAGGCAGACTTCACGACTGTATGCGATGTCGTGGTTGTGAGCATTCGTGCGCATGTTTGCGGAGCTCAGGTCCTGCAAGAAAGAGAATTAAAGAGGAACGCTCAATCGGGTGCGAAATGTCGCGATAACAGAGAGCGAAGCCAAAGCACACGTGACTTTGCCTTGTGAAGGGCAAAGTCACATTGGGAGAGGAAAAATTATATGGCACGAGACAAACATCAGAATTTGTCAAAGGAACAAAAGCAAGGTCGCAACAAAATGGAACATCTTCCGCAAGCCACCGGCATTTAGCATAGATCAAGAAGCAAAAACATGGAGGACTATGCGTGGCGCTTCTCGAAGAAGACGATTTTACGGAACACAGGATTTTACCTAGTGAAGGGCAAAGTCACGGATCATTGGGACATCAGATTTTGTCAAAGGCACAGAGCAAAAGCAAGTTGGCAACACATAGAGCATCTTTCATAAGCCACCAGCATTTAGCATAAAGCAAGAAGCTAAAGCATAATGGACTAGGCGTGGCGCTTCTCGATGAAGACGAGATCATGCAAAAGATAGCTTCAAAATCATAACAAACGAGGGTTAAAGACACATCAAACCCAGCTTCACCGCTCCGTGACTGTCAGCCGGGGACAGAAGCCGACATGATTGGGAAATTATGTACCGTACATTTGTTTCAAAATTCGAAAAGTGTACCACATGGTGGACGTCTACTGTCTACGTCTCTTTCCTTCAGGGAGTAGACAATTCGCCCTAACGAGAAGAAACGTTGCCAGCGCCTTTCAGGTGCCATACGAATGTTGATCGCGTAAAGACCGCACGTCGATTTTGCTCTTTTGAAATGTCACAGAAGGTCGCGTACTCTCTGATCTGATCGTCTGTCTGCAGTGACTGTCTGAAAACTTGCAAAATCTGCTCCTTCTGTCTAGACGTCTAGACTCGGTAAGGCCCACTGGCCCAATCAAGCCAGGCACACTGCAATGAAGCCTCTTGCCAGCCTGTTGCTCTCTTCCCTGACCTCAGTCGTCTTCGCCTTCGATGATGACTCTGAACTCTGCGATCTAAAAACCAAGTATTGGGATTTGCTGAATGATATCGACCGGCCCATTGCGGAAACCATCGCCGAGGCCGAACACTTCCGTTCGTAAGCTTTTGCCGTTGTATCGAAAATGATGTTCGCGAAATGTTTTAGGGTAACCGGATGGGCAATTCTAGGGCTTCTGCTTGTGCTAAAAATGTAGGAAATTGTAGAATTGTGTCCAGGCTATTAAGCTCCTTTTAGGATTATACTTTTTCTCTACGGTCGCAAGATGAAACTGGAGAGACACTAAAGCTCTCAGCCCAGCACAGTTTGTTTGAATGTCTTCGGAAATCGTAATAAATACTGCATGCTTCCAAAGTCTCCTGCGCGTGCGTTTCGCCTTCGTTCCACTCCTCCAGCACCTAGCCCCGCGACCGTTCCCATGGCGTTCTTCCTTGTCTTCCCCACTCGCTCGTCATTGCGTGACGTCTTTCTGCATTTGTGCCTCCGTTGTTAGCCTATCACGGACCACGCTACGTTCTAGATGTATTCCTACGGACTCGTTGTACATTAGGCGGATCGGCTCCAACACGAAGTGCTGTCCTGATATTCGCGCTCAAAGATGCTCTTCGCGATAGGGACACGAAGCCCCTTTGGATTTTTTGGCAGAACAATGGGAAAGTTCAACGCAGTGATGGGCTTTAGTCGGCGTTCAAGACCGAAATAACGTGCCTCGATTTCGGACCCAGTCTGACCTCTAGAGTACGAGTCCAACTCGAGCCTGTATAGATTTTCGCTGGAGGCCCATCTCCGTTTCAGCAATCCTAATTAGGTTTGCCCCAACTCCAAATTTCCGAACCTGAACCGATCCTAAAGTTCTGATCGTTTCTCGCAAAGTGACCTCCAAAGTGCAGTAGACGTGAAGGGAAGAACGCCCGATCTCAACGTGTGGTCCCGGCGCGATGTCTATAAGCGCGGTGCAAACAAACATGCCACGTGTGACGAGCCGGTTCTTTTATTGCGGGAGCCGCGTTGGCTTCTTCCTTGTATCTACATCCCTTCTGTTTGCAGGGTGATCGGACCTCCAATCTGTCGCGATGGCCACGTCGCTGAAGAGGCAGTGGTTCGAGCTCCGGAGGTTTCTGCGCCACAGGTCGTTCGTTTTCCTTCTGACTTGTGCCATCTTATTGGGATTCTGCTTCTTTGTTGCTTATCACTTCGATAGCGACGCGGTAAGTCCATTTTTTCTACTTGGCCCAGCTGCTTATCTATATAGATAGGGATAGGCAAGAAGAAGCAATATTTTTGCAAAAGCTCTGCATAAATAGAGCTCTGGGCTACTGAAATCAAATATATGGTTGGCTGATAGATGTGCTTTAGGAACGGACCCATGAGCATATCGGGCACGTCCGCGACACACGGATTCGCCTTCCCTTTCGCTCTGGCGATTCAGTCCCACAGAAATCATGGGACAACGAGCCTCTAGCGGGCGAAACCGATCCGAATACAGTGCTTAAAGACGGTATCCTGGGCAACTACGAACCTCCCGTCGAAGTAGACGATGGCTCTCCCGGTAAGCCATTGTGGATACGTTCAAATTTAAAGCCGCTTTTGGATTTCAGGATCCCTTGGAAAGCCTGTACACGTTGATAAGCCCACTGAGGTGAAGCGTGCCATGCAGCAATACGGATTCAACACGTATGTCAGCGATATGATCTCGATGAACCGCACTGTCCCGGACGTCCGCATGACCGAATGCAAGTACTGGCACTATCCCGAAGAACTGCCAACTGCCAGTGTTGTCATCGTCTTCCACAACGAGGGATGGTCGCCTCTTCTGCGCACCGTTCATTCAGTCCTTCTGCGTAGTCCCCCTCACCTGATCAAGGAAATCATTTTGGTCGATGATTACAGCGACAAGCGTAAGTGGTCCAATGCACCCCTCAAAGCTGAAGACAATGATTTCAGCTCACTTGAAAGGAAAGCTTGAAGAGTACATCAAGCAGTTTAACGGAAAAGTAAAGCTCATTCGCAACAAAGAACGCGAAGGCCTTATTCGCACCCGAAGCAATGGCGCCCATGCCGCCACTGGAGACGTCGTCATCTTCTTGGACGCTCACTGCGAAGTCAACATCAACTGGCTGCCACCTCTTCTCGCTCCTATCAAGAACAACCGGTAACACTATCCTCCACCTCGACTGCCTTCTTACCTACTCGCTTTAGTCGCATCATGACCGTACCTGTCATCGATGGAATCGACATGAACACATGGGCTTATCGTCGCGTCTACGGCAGTGCTGATCGCCACTTCCGAGGAATATTTGAGTGGGGCCTTCTTTACAAAGAAACCGAAATCTCCGAACGGGAACGTCAGCGGCGAAAGCACAACAGTGAGCCATTCCGCTCTCCTACCCACGCCGGAGGACTTTTCGCCATCGATCGCAATTGGTTCGAAGAGCTCGGCTACTACGACGATGGACTCCAGATTTGGGGAGGCGAACAGTATGAGCTGAGTTTCAAGATTTGGCAGTGTGGAGGAGGAATCCTCTTTGTCCCCTGCTCGCATGTTGGTCACGTCTACCGTTCGCATATGCCGTACAGCTTTGGAAAGCTGAGTGGAAAGCCTGTCATCTCCACGGTAAGCCCTTTGCTCAAATTATGGCTCTAAACCATAGGATTTCAGAACATGGTTCGCGTCGTCAAGACCTGGATGGACGACTACGATAAGTACTACTACATTCGCGAGCCATCTGCTCAACATCGCCAACCTGGAGACATAAGCAAGCAGGTCGCCCTACGTGAGAAGCTCCAGTGCAAGTCCTTCGACTGGTTCATGAAGAACGTCGCCTACGATGTCGTCCTCTCGTATCCCCTTTTGCCTGAAAACGACGTCTGGGGAGAAGCCAAGAATTTACATACGAGCAAATGTCTTGACACCATGGGACAGCCTATCCCCGGCACCGTCGGAGCCACACCATGTCACGGATATGGCGGGAACCAGGTATTCCATTAGAAGGACGCATCAGGATGACCCTTCCAATTTAGCTTATGCGCCTCAACAAGAAGGGTCAGCTGACCCAAGGCGAATGGTGCCTAACCGCCTACGGCAACCGTCTTCGCTCCAACCATTGCCAGAAAGGAACCGTCGATGGAACGTTCAAATACGACAGAACCACGGAGCAGATCATCCACACTCCTGGGAACACTTGCCTCACTGCCGACGAATCCATGTCCAGCTCTACTCTCACGCTCAACACTTGCGACGAGCAAGACCAGAAGCAGAAATGGAAGTGGCGGGAGATCTTCACCGATTAGAGCCAGTAAGCACTTCAGTCACCTTCACTCGGGTCAATTTTGTTTTACCGGGCTGTGCCTTTCGTTGGGTGCGGGCCGCCTGTTGTATTTATACCCTATTTATGCAAGTTAAACCTGTGATATTTAAGCGTATGTGGATTAATAAACTTATTTATTTAGGGTCTTCTTTGGATTTCTTTGGGTGTGCACTTGCACTGTGTTAAATATGTTGGTATCTTTGACACTCCTAGGTATCAGATCCTACAAATGGTAGCCTTCAGCAGGCATATCTCACTGTACGCCCGGAGGATGAAGGAGTCCCTAGCTCCACCACTTCTTCACAGTTCAACATGCGACGGAGATTCCCGGAGAGCTTGGACCATGGATCAGTACAGTTAGACTCAGAAGCTGCTCAAGTTGCCCCACTCAGTAGTAGCGATTACGGTTGTGATTGCCCACCGTACCGTGCCGTATGTTAGAGGTAACGAGCCATTAAAGTGATATTGTTCCGGGATCCAGTAGTGCCCCACAACCGAGCGACATCGAGAGGACGGAAAGACCATAGCCGGACGTACAAAAGGAGTTAATGCTTCTCCATAGACAGAAAGAGGAGACAACCGAGCCATGTCTAGACATTTAATCACTCTTCTTCGCAATTTTGAGCACGTTTTCTATAATTAAAGCAATTGTCTCGTCTGCGTGGTCTAGAACTCCGCGCTGCAGAACTTTCGGAATCGTCGTCCGGTGGTCAAAAATCTAAAATCAGTCGCTAAACACATTTATGAGTGCTCGGGATACCTGGAGTTTCCTCAATATATCGTCGATAACGGGTGGATTCCACTTAAACCGATCAATGAAGCCAATCTTCGGGTCAACTGTCCACACTTCGCAGTTGTATTTCCTGACATCCTTAGACGTGGCCGCTTCCTTCTTGTTATTCTGCGAAGCAAGTTCAAGGGCTTCCGACTTCGCTGACGCCGCGTACAACTTGATCAACTCCGGAAGAAAGCTTACTTGTGCGTTGAAATCGGTTTGTACGCAAACAGCGTTGTGGAATTCACATATAACTGAGCTTTTGACCTAAATTTAAGGCTGTACACAGCAACTTTGAGTAAATGACTTACTTCTTCCGGTGGCGTATCGGGAACTACATCACTCGGCTGTCTCTGGACGGTCTTTAATACAGCCTCCAAGGCAGGGAACTGGAACAATTCTAGTACGGTAGGTGGAGAATGGGAACTTGATGGCAGATTTCCATAGTCGGGAAGAAGTTTTATCTGACGTAACGGAAGATCGATGACTTCTTCGAGCACATCGGCCAAAGGCAATGTTGTTCTGAGATTCTTGTCGGTCGCAGAACGGTATGCCACGCGACAAACAACTGCCTTGCACTCAGTCCCATCAACGGGATCAACAATGGTGCCACCCAACTTGAAGAGAAATTTCTGGACGATCTCGATTCCGACATTTTCCGCGTTCGCGTCCATGAAGGAGTACCGTACATCGGTGGTGATTAGGCCCGACGTTTCGCGGATATGGAACAGTGCCCATGACTCCGCTCGGAGGTCACCGTTCATGCAAGCGAGGCTTGTTCTTCCAGCATCCAGGACGATCGATCCTCCCACGACAGTGACTCCAGATTTGGCGGTTGGCAAAGGAAGAAAATCTGGCCGTTTCAATTGAATATCGGTGAGCGAGTCAAGCACATAGTGCCAATATCTTCTACTTCCCCGGTTTTCCTTTGCTTCCGATGGGTCATCATCTTGTTTGTCGGCGGAGTCCCTTTCATCGAACAAGTCATCCATATACCAGGCTTTCCGACTGTCCTTTACCCGTTCCTGAGAAGAGAAAAGTTAAGAAAATCTTGGAAGCAAGGTCACTTACCTCCACGATGGAAACCAACTTCTTGACGATCTTCTCCATATCTCCAATGGTGCCTTGCGTGATGACCATTTGAAGGTCCGTCCATGACATGTTCACGTTGGCGGATACGGTAGATTCTACTACCTGACCCTTCTCGTTTGTGGCGTATTTCCACTGGTCCGTGAGAACTAGGCGCGGAGCCGCAAGCTTCAACATCAGCACGGGCCGAGACATCCAAGACAGGGACGTTGCGATTCTTCCTAGCTCAATTTTCAACATATTCTCTGGGGCTCTGTCAGCTCTCTGATGCCGTCCACTTGCCAAGAATTTCTCTATTGTAATCTCGGAAGATATGACTCCTTTAGAGGCGTTGAAGTTGATGATACCCAGCTGCACAAGAAGTGCAAGATCGCGGTGTTTTCTCGAATTCAGCTAAATTGGCATAATTAAACAAAGAGCAAATGTTACTTTATACATACCCTAAGGTGGCCTCTGAAGGAGCCATGTTGAGCTCCAACCTTCACTGAGCCCAGCGCTGTCGCCATCTCGGCGTTTATATTCAGCTCCTGCCACTGGACAGAGAAGAGAACAGCTGCGGACCAATTGTTCACAGGGATGGTTCTTGCTCCAGCTCCCATGTCAGGGATAGAATGTCGCTTTTCCCTAAAAAGCACAGATGAAACTGACGTTAAGCCCACCAGATACTCACGGTAGAGCGCTGCTACTGATGGTAGAAACCGTCCGCGTGTCAGCCGTGGTTATCGCTGCCGTGGATGAAGCACGTCGCCTCACATGCTCCGGGCGGCTAACAACGGAGTGATCCCCGAAGAAGACACGCCGAACAAGATTGCGACGGTACCATGGCTTTGGAAAGGCGAACACCTCATTGAGGCGCTTAATATCATAGCGGATCTGCGCAGAGCCGATACTTGAAGTCAGAACTAGTTGAACGCGATTCTTCTCGTCCGTGTTGAACTGCGGAGCATTCTTCGTCCTGGACGCCGCAACTGACAGGTGATCCAGCGATAAGGAAAGAGCTGTGTCCTGCTTCAGCTGATGAGGGGAGTAGATTCCAATAGAGAACTTGCTAAGCACCGCAGATAGGTGTATCCCGGCAACCATTTTATCCTGTTCGTTGTATTTGCGTGTTGAAGCCATCAATGTCAACCTGGGTAGGGTTAAGAGGCAGTTAGACGCCGTACTTCTCGTTTGAGGTCCCTCGAAGCGAATGGTGGACGACTGGACATTCATGTAGAACAGCAAATCGATGGGAAGAGTAGAAGTGTCGATTGATGCCACAATTGGTACTGTGTCAACTGCGGCCCTTGCCGTATTGACTTCCATCTTAGACGACTCAGGAGCTCGATCACCAGCCATGGAAGCAGAATCGAATAACGAAGGCGGGAGAGGCTCCACTACTTGTTCCAGAAAGTCAGCAAGGTGTGGCGTGACAAGCGTTTCAGATGGCATACTGGCCAACTCCAAGGCGAGATAGAAGCAACCATTCTTGCCGGCCCCTCTAAAACACTTGAACTATAGGCTGCAAAAATACTTCTTTTTACCTCATATCCTTCGGAAACGCCTCTAACGCCGACTGAAGAAGGTTTGGTGCGCAATTCGTGAGATCATAGCTTGAATAAAACACCTTTGTGCCAACGCTAAAATCTTCAAGTTATGAAAGTCCATGACAAGGCCACACTTACCTGGGAATCGATAGCGATGTGAACTCCTTGGGTTTCAAATTCTTAGAAGACGGTTTGCTGGACAGCCCACTGAAAGCACTTCGCTCGGTTCCGCCTCCGGTTCCAGAGCCTCCAGTATTCGAAGATGGTGGTGTTGTTCGTAAGATACAAGAGCCTGATTCAATGCTTATCTGAACATCTATGTTCATGTCCACTTTCTCTTCGAAAGCGGTCCTAGTAGAATGCGATCCCGATGTTCCAGTTTCGCTGTTTGAAGATACAGCTGTTTTCAGTAGAGATGCAGATTCCATCTTTGGTCTACTTGTGCCTCCAACTCGCGGTTCCCCACCCTGCTGCTTTCTACCAAAGTTGTCGTTCGGTTGACGCTTCGATATGGATGAAGAAGTGGGATGAAGCGAGGAAGAAGTAGCCGAAGAACAGGTCACCTCATGAGGATCGTTTCTACTAACGGCGATGGTTGTGAACGCAGGAGGTGCCACGCCGGTTCTACTTGTGTGCTTCCCCAACTGTGGATCGTGAAGTGGCTCTCGTCGTCGGAACTTGTCGATCATGGATTTCCGGAACTGTTTAAATCGTGCAAGTTCGTACTTGCGAAGCTTTCTTCTCTCCGTTTCAATCGCTGGTTCGCTCGCATGGCACTGTATGAGATCGGTCACCAGGACGGCTTGAGCATGCATCTGTATTTTGAAAGATGTATACCAAAAAAGGAAGAAGACGATTTACCTTTCTTTCCAAGTAGCTAACCATAGCCGAAGACGATCCCTTCTCGCACATTTTCTTGTATTCTTCGGCATCTAGTTCGGGATCCAAGAGGTCAGGGTCGTCTTCCATATCGACGACCACCATGTCATCAACACCACCTTCGCAGAATGCGTCTTCTCCAGAGGCAAACGTCGATAAGGTGCTAGCAACGAGGGATGTGAGTTTTCCGATTCGCTGGTCAAAGTCGATCATCATCCCCTTCATCTGCCACTTCACGGAGAGAGTCCACTTCGCATTTTCTCCTGGATTAGAAGGAGCACTCGCACTGGAACAGAATCGGTACGACCCTTGAGGGAAGAAGAAGAAGTTGGAGTGATCTTCTTTGCCAGTCTTATCTTGCAGCCACTGCTCAGAAAGGGACTAAAAGCAGAATTACACAATGTTGACCTCTTCCCAGCATACGGTACCTTCTCATCAAAATTTTCAATAAACGTGACCTTGAAGGCTTCGAAGTTGGCTTCGCAAGCCAATTCCTTCCTTACACAAACAGAAACGTCGGTCTTTCGCAATGAAACAAGTAAAACGGAGTTACTATCCGTAAATTCTGCGCTATACAGTGGCATGCATACGTATAGGCCGTCCTTAATGCTCAGTGAAAGGTTCATGTTCATGTCGGCGCTCTGAAAGGCACATTTGGAGTTTGCCGCAATATATCCACCTCAACTTACAAGAGTAGACCGTCCTGTGGAAGATTCGCGGTGTTGTAGTCTCGGTCCACGGTCCTTACGGCGACTGTTCCTCGAAAACATCTTCATTCGCTCTGCTTTCCAGAAATCATAAGTGTTCTTGTAATTCAGCCATAGTAAGATTGCTTTGTCGACTGCGCTTGATTTGATTAGAAGAATTGGCCGATTCACCGAAATTACATAACTGTGAGGCGATGAATGCCTAGTATTGTCGTCCGTTTCAGCAGAAAACTAAAATAAAATATATAAAAACTAAACTGGCCTATGAGTGCTCCTACCGTAGTCATAAAGGTTGCAAATTCTTGCAACTCCGTTTCAATCTCTTCAAACATGGCTGACTTGTACAGCTGTCCCAGTTTGGCATTCAGCATGACACTAGCCTTGCCATAAAGACGTTCAGGACTGTTCTTCGCTGCGCCTAACGTCGATGTCGATATTTGTTCGTTGGATGCAAACAACGAAGGTTCCACAGGTACGGTTCCGTCTTGAGTGACGTCAGCAAGCATTCTTCGATTTGTCAGCATGAATTCCGGCTTATCAAGGGTGAATCGTACAGCTGTGGACGTTGGAGTGGACGCTGTAAGCTGCATCCATGGTGCTCCCAGTCCTTTCACGTTTAAGGAGAACAAGGTTCTCTGCGTAGTGTACAAGACTGCTGTTGAACAACTACTTTCCGTGGGAGATGGAGTTTGATTCTGCATCTGTTGTTCAGTCGAAAAGCGATCTATCAGCATAGAAAGTTCGGATCGGAATGTTTGTTCCGCGAAGAGGATCTGATTGAGAAGATCTGTTGAGAATGCGTGCTCCACTTGTCCCAAGTTGACTGCGATGTCGTAGAAGTCACCTTCGCGATAGATTACCGGATATTGGACTTCCTCGATGCGTCGCGATGTGTCCCCTGATTGATGGTACTTGACTTTAACTTCAATAGTTGGGAGTTTCAGCGTGAATGTGTCGATGGGATGAGAGCTGTTACACTCAAGCACATGGAAGGAGACCAGATGGTCATGTACGGTAGCGTTGATCTTGGCTGCTTCACCACTGAAGAAAAACAAGTAAATATTAGCGTTAAACGAATTAACGTACGTTTTGCCGTTTCCAAAAGCCTTATCCAGGCGGTACTTAGCCTTTAATGATGGCAGAATCAGAGCATTCAACTCTAGGCTTGCGATTTGAATGTCGAAATGGACGATTACAGATGGCGGCTTCAATGGAGATGCACCGAATCCAGGTTTGTCGGCGGAGAAGGCCACTACATCATAGCTTAAGTTAAGACCACATATCAGCGTCTTACCTGTCGGCACAGTAGGCGTACTTGCTGGTTTCAGGTCGTCGTGGTTCAGCACAGATGATAGAGGCTGCTGGTTTTGGGTGAACATTTGTAATTGTTCGTTAAGTTGGGTTCCATGCTTCATCATAACATCGTGGACGAACTGCGCATGTGTGGGCATGTCGCCTTCGATTTCACCCAGAAGAAGTTTAACGCTATCTTTTCCATCCATGGTTCTGAAATACAGTATCCATCATCCACAGTACTTTTGGATAATATATTACCTCTCAAATTTCAGCTGAGTTTCTCTAAGCATAAAGCTAAATATGATGTTCTTCTTCTGTTCGCTCATCGTATTCGAATCTGTAGAGCCATTTGGGGCCTTCTCGGTAATATACAAGCTGGCCCTCTTGATTGACAGGTTCCCTGAATCCGTGACGAGCGGTTTTGCTTCTCCTGAAGATCGCCGCAGTGATTCGTCGAACTTGTGCGAATGCTGCCCGTGAATCGTCCGGAAGTCGACGAGGATGCATAAGTCAGAGAGCATCGACTCAAGCTGAATGTTCTTCAAAGCGAGTGAGCCTACTAAATCGAGCTGGATTTCGTCTCGGCGGCCTGTGAGTGATCCACCTGCGCGGTTTCTAAATCAAAAATAGTTTAATTTAGTATATAAAGTAGCTGAACGTACATAGATCGCTGATAATCGTGGAGTTTGTCCAAAACTCCCGCTGACCATACAGCATTATCATCGTAAGGACGGTTGTTAGGCGAGGTGGGTGGAGTCGATTGAGGTGATGAGAAGGAGGCAGTCCGTGAAACATCAAGAAGTGCGGCTTTGCAATCCCTCACCACTGCCGATAACTCGCTTGCCAAACAGAGGGAGGCCAGAGCCACAACAACTCGGATGTTGTTGACCTTCGTACCGTACTCGATATTGAGGTTCGCACGAACAGCTTTCAGCATATGTTGGTCCATGTGCATTTCATAAAACAACTTTCCATTCGTGATGAACGTATCCACGTGGAAAAGATGGTGACAAGTCAACGCAACAAGGCGTTCGCTGGTAGCGTCCGAGTAGAGCATCTTCTTCTCCACCACATCACATCTCAATTCGGCTAACTGAATGTTAAAAGCCAAGGAAAGTCGGGAAAGTGGAATCCGGTCAAGAAGGGATGACTCCAGTTCGAGATCCTATAAGGGCAAAATTAATATAAGTGGTTAACCAAAGAAGAAGGTACTTCAAACAGCCCCCAGAAGAACACAGAAAGTAAAATCTCCATCGCATTGAAGTCCTTCGCGGTAATAGGAGCAGCGGAATGATGTGGGTCTTTCTTTTCTTTGTACTCGCGGTGAGCCTTCAGAATCCAGAAATATAGGTCCACTGAAACAGATTCCTACAACTCCAAGGCTTCCTGGTGCGTCTTACTTGACTGATTCGGTTGGTTTTCCGACGTCTGATTCCCTTTCGGATCCCGGTGGTCTTTTTCAGAACCTTTGGAATCTTTACTTTGATCTTCAGTAGCCGAATTCGGTGGCAACTGTTGAGCACTTATGGGAGAAGTAGTATGAGTAGTTGGATTTGCTGCTGTGGGAACAGTAGAGCCTTGCGGTATCCGAGGTTCCGGGACGGCTCGATACTTCTGCGCGGCCACATGGTCTACCAACTGAAGATCAAGTAGTACATGCCACGTGCTTAGTACATACCTGTATCTGGGAGCATATGATCGTCTGCCAGTGGCTCAAGAGGGCGATAATTGCTGACTTGCGTACAGATTGGGAACAAAGTTCATTCGCAGAGAATATTGTCCTCGAAAAGTATTCCTCCTGCTTCAAGCGATCCGTTTGTCCAATGAAGCGCAGCAAAGTCAACATCAGCTTACAACTGGGACATGAATTCAGCGCCTTCCCGTGTGTTTTCACGTCTTGCATAGAACTTCTCTCTAATGGGAAGACCGTTTCCATGTGAGAATCCAGAGCGTCGGCAAACAGTTTTATAAGCGCCAAATCCTTCCATTGATTCGCTCGAGAAATTGCTAATTTAACCTGGGTGGCACATCTCATCCCGGTCGAGATCCAAGCTGTCAAGGAAGGTGCGACCACCTCATATAGGGACTGTTCTCGATGGCGCTCACTGTCCATGGATTTCCCTAGAAAGGGCAGAGTTGAGAATAAACTACTCCGTGAAGGATATACCCAAGACAAAAGTAACGTGAGCTGCTCCAATTGCAATGTTGAACTTGTCGATAAAGGAGCTACTTCTCGTTGAATTGCTAGTAGGAAAGTTTCCGCCAGGAGTAGTCGGTGCTAAGTTTGAATGCCTTCCCATGCTGCCAAAAATTAGGGCGATGTGCATATCAGGAATGTGGAAGTCGAACACCGGCTTCAAGCGTATGTTATCCAGGCGTTTAGCGGCCAGCGAATCTTGCCAATTTACAGTATAATTCATCGGTATCTTGTTGTATACCACATCAAACCGCTTTGGGTCATCAACGAACTGGACGATCTGAGAATGACACTGACGGAAGCGCCACTCAAGTGAGATCTTACGATTCCAGTCGTCGGTCTAAATGAAAACACGTAGAATATCGCGAGATCGACGATTTTACCTTATTGTTGTTTGTGTAGGTGATGAAATGTGATTGCTCCAAAGTCAAAAACGCCATTGATGCGACTTGTTGCTCTGGTTTCAAGGCTATTGTTTCATTGGGGCCTTTCTGAGCATACTCGCATTGGAATAAGCTGACGTGTATGGCAGGAAGTGCAATTCGAATATGCAGGCTCACGTGGGATAGAAGTGCTGAGAAGAAAGAGTTAATGTATTGATACAGAGGACTTACCGGAAGACTTCGGAGTGAGGCACGCTGTAAGAGGCTGACAGTGATGTCTTCCAGCACAGCTGGAGTAAATCTTCTGGGCGAGGAAGGCGGGATGGATAGATTCTATAGCTTCAGTGGCCGCTGTTACTAAGCACTCGAGCACAGTCACTGCTGGAGGTGATAGCATAATCTAAGAAGGCTGGTTTTCGGCTTTCAATGAACATAAGCTTACATTAATCTCGTTGGCCACTTGTCCCCTGACATAGATCGAATTCTGATCGGATCCCCAATCATGTAAATCAGTCGATAAGTCGGTATCCAAATGACTTATCGCCGATATTATGTGTGGCTTCTGCTCCTTCTTGGTCAACTTCACATTATTGACACCGTTTGCCGTTTTCTTCATTGTGGTTTTATTGGCCTTGATCCAGTTCCCAATCGCTCCAGGTGCTTCAAATCGAGGCGCGCCAGTGTCTAAAAATTGGTTTTGGTGATTTCCTCATTAGCTAATGATTTACAGTTAAATTGAATCTGATACACGTCCATGAAGGCCAGATATCGCTTTCCAAACGACTGCAGCTGGCTTCCAGGTGGGGTGTCAGCACACGCCGAGTGGAATGACTGGTCGCTTTCCTTCCTTTCTAGGCTCTCCTTCGGTTGTGGCTTCTCAATGATAGAGCTACTCTTTGGGACCGAGACACTTGAAGGACAAGTAGTTGTCGAAGAGAGGTTTCCCAGAGCACTGAAATCGGAGATGATTACAAGGTGATTTATGCAGAAGTTACCATTCTCCTTTATTAATGATGCTTTCGTGAAATTTCGGTTGTTCCGGAACGTTTCCATTGTCATCGCGGCCAAACACCGCTAGAGGAGAATCCGAATTGGATAGAAACCTACTGCCTCTAAAGGAATAACTGATTATGAAAACCATCTGGAGGCAGGTAAACACTTACACTATATCAGTCGCACCGAAGAATCTGCAACATCCAAAGCATGCACATTTTTTTGCTATGTGAGCATCTGGATACAGGAAGTAGAGGCGTTTAGTAGAAGCATCGTGGTGTGAGAGAAACTTCGAGCGCTCGCTTATTATGTGACCTTCGTCTTCACGATACGGTAGACGGATGTCCAAATTTATCTAAAGAGAGTACCGTATAAGAACATATGCTTAAAAATTGAAAACTTGCCTCGTGAATTTCCATGGATCCACATCCGAGCCAAAGATTCTTGTCCGATAAAAATATCAACTGCTTGCACTTGATAGCAGGTAGATGAACCACCACATTCTCGCAGAAGCTACCAGCGTGTGCGTTGCAGAAGGAGAGACGCAACTGCTGAGATCCTATCTGCACGGCAGAAGTACTTTCCACCAATGTTAAATCGACGGAGTCCACCGCCACTCGTACAAGCTTGTACTTCAGCTAAAAAGGTATTATTACCCACTTAGTGCCTTAAATCTCAACCTTACCTTTTCCTCATATTCGCAGTTTTGGATATTACCTTTGGCGTCCATTATTCTCAAGTTGCTTTTGGTACAGCTTCTTACGTTGTTAAAATGATGGCAATAATCTAGTTTTTCTGGGACGTCCAGCTTTTCGTCATGGCTTAAGATTAACAGTAGCAGGTTATCCACAAACTGCATTAATGTAACAATCTGAAATCAATAATTGCAAAAAATTAATCAGTGTAGGTAATGTTACGTGAGCAGGATGAAGTTTCGCTTTTAAATCTCCTAAGATGAACTCCATCATCCAAGCATATTCTAAGCAGCCAATCTCCCAAGGAATGTCCTTGTCGGAAAACAGACCGTGACCACGGAACTGCATAGCACTTAGAGATATCCAGGAGTCTTCACGGGAAGCTTTACATGATTGTGAAGGTTCAAAGTGAGCGACAACAGGACCAAGGACGGCTTGTACTGTACATTCTGTGTAACTCTTTTTAAGTTCGACAACCAGCTGTTCAGTGAAGATAACAGGACAAGCATCTGAAAGCCGGTCAGAATAATAATGGTCGTATAAAAGGAGCAGTAGTTACCTGGCGACTTTGCGTTAGTTTTCGGACTGTGAACGACACATTGACACTTCACATTTTGAAGTTCCAAACGGAAGGTCACGTCCATAGGCCTGTAAGAATCTGCAGAGCCATAATCCTTTCCGACGTCGAGGAAGAAGTTAGCGTACATCGCTCGAGAAGAAACTTCGGATAGTCGATCATAGTATCCGAAATAATTGTTCTTGAGCTCGAGGATAGCCTTGATTACAATTCCTGAGAGCAGCACTTCAGAGTCGCAGATGGTGATGTCTATCGCTAATCGATCCGGAGTTAGAGTTGCTGGCTTCAGCGCCTTCTGCGGCATGAACTGTTCGATCACATGCATTGGAATGTCAGATTCAAATTTCCCGGGTTGAGGATGGTAAACATAATGAAACACTGCAGCAACCCTTTCTGTCCTCCAGATTTCAATCCAACCCTATAAAACATGTATGTAACTTCCATGAACATATGGTCGAACACTTACATTAGCAGGATCTGCGATCCTGACCTTACAGTTAGAAGGTCGAGTGAAGGAGCGGCAGAAAACAGTGTGAGAAAGTGCCCGAACCAGGGGTTCAATAGCGCTCTGTGGAGAGAGACGGACTCTGAGAGCCAAGTTGTCATCTGCCTCGAATTCATAGCTGACGGGGACAGTTTTCGGTGAAAAATCAATGAAGGGGAGAGCGAATTTTATGGAGAGTTCTTTTCCAACGAGAGCGGCCAAGAAATTCTCAGCAGATGTAGAAGAACTGGTGTCAATCCAATTATTTTCGTTGAGAAACAGGATAATTTCGAACTGCTCCTTGAAGACTAGGTTGAAGTTGCACGTGTAAGGAACAAATGAACACAAGTCCGATATTGTATCCTTTGTCCATTCGTTGAGCAGATCCTGAATATCTTTGTAAGGTGAGAAAGAGGGATACTGTAGAAGTACCGTGAAGAAACGCTTGTGATCCCACACAATCCAAGCAGTTGTCTTTGACAGTTCGAAGTTGAAGTCCCATTGTTGGTGAGAATTGAAGACGCGGGGATAGTGTAAAGTAAGGTTGAAAATAAACCTTTCGCAGCTTAAGAGCTCGCGATAGAACATCGACGTCGTTGTTTCGACAAAGAAAAGATTCCCGGTAATCGTTGAAGTGAATCCATCTTCGGATGTTGTCCATGGAATGGAAAACTAAACACAGGTTTAAATATCCGGAAAAAGCTTCATCTCACCTCAAATGATGATCCATGTTTCACTCGGGAATGAAGGGCGTTCAAGTCTTCGCCAATCATAAACCACACATCCACTCCTGCATCTTGTTCGAGAAGGATGCGAACGTTGTGGTTAAGGTAGATCCTTCGTTGGCCTCTCTTCGGAAGTTCGGTCACTGGTTCAACAATGTAGTCGTGTGGAAAGAAGAAGGAGTACAGGAGTTGACGTTGGTGGTCGGCCCATGGTCCGTATGAGATTACTGTATTTTTCCCAAACCGCCAGACGGACTCCCAAGTAGGAACGTTTTCTGTGAGGGACTGTACGTCTGAAGACCGGACAAACCCTACAAAGAAAGATCTAACTAGGAATAATATTAGGCACTATACCTAGCATATCCTGGCTGTAGAAGAATTTTACAGAAGCTGTTTGGATTATGGCAAATCCTTGTCCCATCGTTCGTGGTGGATCGACATCGCGGACGGACTTGCACTCAGAGTTCTTTACCAATGAAACCTTGACGTGTTCTGCATTAGATCGAATGTTGAACATAAAGCGGTCTTCTGCTTTATAAGTTGGTGACGTTAGTAGGAGCTTTGCTAAAAGAATCACCTTGTGTTTGGAAATAAAAGAGTTTCACTTACATTGCATATTTTCAAACGTAATAACGAAAAGGGTTGGAATCAGCTGGTTTCCGGCAACAAAACGCCCGGAACTGATATCTAGCTTGATAAGGCCGGTTAATTGCCAGAACTTGTTCCACCACTTATCGATCTTCATGAGTTCTCTCTCACTCAGCTTCGGCATCGCATTTGTTGCAGGAGACCATTCCTTATCTTCATTTAACAACCTTTCCAATCCGCAGCGTCGTGCCATTTGTCGATATATTTCCAGGCGATTGTAAACGTGGATTTTCAGCCCATTAAGTGATATGTGAAGACGGGATGATTTCCTATAAGTTTTTTACTTATTCTTTCCTAACTGATTTCGTAAAACTTACATATCCTGCTCGTCATCGGACTTCTTCGGTCCCACAGGCCTCCAGTAGGAAAATATAATCCAACCGTCGTTGCATTTCACTGTCAGGTCGTCAGATATGACCACCACTTGACGGAACATAATTTTGCCTGCCAATATCGACACGGATAAGGATCCTATCCGTACACGGCATTTCCATCCACTCCATCGCATGTATCGAGAGACGAGGGATCCTATGATTACCGCCAAAAGGCGCGAGAAGTAGAACGATATGAAGACAATCCAGAACATGAAAAGGAGGCAGCATCCGATGAGTTGCCAGATTGACGCTTGCTGCTGGTCGTCGAGCCGGATGTTGATGTCCTGTAGTACATCTTGAAAGTCGAAAAGAAGCTTGGAATCATTGTCGATCTGGAGGATGTCCGAGAGCGCGTGGACGTTCTCCATGGGCGTCTGCCCAACAGTTCCATTGATCAGAAGGGACATCTCCTCTAATGAAGTAATGACTATTTCGCCTCACGATAAGTTGCAACGAACCTGATTGACGATGGATAAGGACCCGTTAACAGATAAAGATCAGCTCTTTGCTACTATGTACAAAACTATTTACATAAAATCTGAAATAGAGGATGTACATATTTGATTATTCATGTCCAGAGAGACGCGTCCGTCACACAGGCATACGAGACGACACAGTAAAGTGTTGCAGTCTTAGCTTTTGGTCAGAAATCAATTGTCAAAAGTGAATTCAAGGTGATTCATGCACTTCATGCCTTCCTGACTTCTTTTACATGGCACCACTTCTGTCTCCTCTCCAGCCTTCTGTTGGACATAGCGCTCAGGGTTTTCGTGGCGTGACCATCGGCCGTGGCTTGTTTCGTTTTCCGTTCCAGTCCGAGTAAACATGGCGCTGGTTTTTTATATAAAGGCTGGAGCGGAAACCGAAGTAGCTCGAAGCTTTACCGTCGTATTTCTGTTTAATCGCGTTGCTTTTTACATTTCAACCCATTAATTCGATCCTGAATTCTAAAAACTGTGCCTAGTTTCAGCTCAACATGGACGCAAAAGTAGACTCCACGACTGAAGAAGGCAAGACTGAAGCTCCATCAGCCCCACCATGCACGTTCTTCAAGCGTCCCACGCGCAAGAGGCTGAATGCCCGCACAAGTCAGAAGTCTTCCGGCGAAAGCGACGAAGGCGATGACGACCTTCTGTCCGCGAATATCGCCGAGCTGAAAAGAAAACGGCAGCGACATGGGAAGATCACATCGACAACGGTAATTGTTGGGTTTTCTACAACTTTTTAATGCTTATGTTCTAGGTAAAAGAAAAGAAAGATAGCGATGAGTCAGACCCATTCGACTCTGATACCCAGGATGACGACGGGCCAGGATGCTCTAGTCAAGTTGCACAGGCGCACATCTCCAACGCACACAACAGCGCTCTCACGGAACTCTCCGAGATCGACACTCCGTTCGACAGGGACGCTCAGGCTCAATTCGAACGCATTCAGTCACAACTCAAAGATGGATTTGATCCGAAGATCTACAAAGGCGCCGCTCTCTACAATGCCACCATCAAAGAAGACTCCGTCAAAGGAAACGCGTCCAGTGGCCTTGTGCGTCTTGGTCCTATGAGAGCAAACCAGTTCATCAAGCGGACCATTCGCTGGGATTTCGCCCCCGATGTGTGCAAGGATTACAAGGAGACTGGATTCTGTACGTTCGGAGATTCCTGCAAGTTCATGCACGATCGCTCTGACTACAAGCACGGATGGGAGATCGAGCGTGATTATCAAGAAGGAACCCTTAAAGAAGAGGATGACGACAAATACGTGATTACCGACTCCGAAGACGAAGACTCGCAGTTTCCCGATCAATGCCCTATATGCGAAGACGACTTCAAG
>KN170193.1:0-20797 GCA_000757755.1 Steinernema glaseri
TCAAAAATTTATTAATTTATAAATTTTTTCTTATGTAACCCGTTCAGTAAGGATTGGATTCGACAACGACTTTTCGCCAGAAAAGTTGAAATTTTCCAAATTGGGCTTATAATTGCTGCAATAAGCATCCAATGCTATCAATTTGAGAAAATAACAAGTTTAAGATAAACACCCACGTAGGCGCTCAAATTACTATCCTTTCAATTCCAACGCCTGGACATTGCAGTGGAATTTTTTTCCATTCCCAGACGTATGATTTTCTAAATGTTTGGCTTCTAAAATTTTTTCCGTTCCTTCCTTTACATTTCCTGAACTCAGTTCCAGGTTCATTCAAGGTTATTCGCGGAATGCTGCAGCTCCAAGTCACCGAGCCAACTCTTGCCGAAATGCATCATAATTCCGCGAAATTGCCACACAATTGCCCTCATCGTTCTTTAATGGCATGATTCAATGTAATGGCCCTCTTTTTCACAAAATTATGTCCCACGAAACGGTAGAAAATTTAATAGTTGTCGAAATTATCTGTAATCGTCGGAAGAAGCTTATTAACCTTTAAGGGATAATACCAAGGAAGTTTTCCTAATGTACGCGAACCTTTGAAGACAAGGACTTTCCTGAAAGCATTTTAAAGGTAATAGCTTCGAAATCGATAGGACATTCTTCCTTTGGGGGACAACAGTGAAGTGAATAAAATTTATGTCCACAAACGGAGAAATTCGTCTTTTCTCGGTGGTTACAAGGTGCATGCTGCCCAAAAGGGCAAAAAAATATGAAAAATGTTCGATGAGTGACAAGTCCTCCCCCTCACTGCTCAGCTCCTACTTCCGGTGGACCGGGGCCAGCACCAATTTCTAGAAAAACGGGCGACAATCTGTCAAACTGACCTGCCTCAGGAGTCAATTAGGTTTTTCGTCGATCGGCAACGCTTCTTCTCGCTGACCGCAATTTGAGAAAAGTTGCCATTTGATTGATTTCGCAGAGGCCAAAGAGCGTTTCATTCGGACACTGTCTGCGTCTGAACAAAGCACTCAAGTATCGCAAAACAGTTCCTAACCAGTGGTGCCAAATGATTTTCGTTCCGAGAAGAACTATTGTTAACGCCATTAACCACATACCTCACATATAAGATTCCTGACTGCCTTGTTGTTTCCGATGCGACAGCCATAGCTTAGGAATTTCACATAGCAGATGGTCACATGGTCAGAGGGAAGAGTCATTGACTAGATCGATGTGAATAATGCTATGCTGACCAGAGTTTGAATGACTTGTCACTGCGGTTAGAACCCAGAAAACCGATCTCGGATAGCCGAAGCAAACAATGTTTCTAAACTTAGGAAAATTGTTATGTTAAAATAAATGTGGTACATTTTCTGCGGTGTTCTCACAGCGTCGGAGTGCCAATTTCACTTCTGTTGACAACAACAAATCTAGAAAATAAATGCTATTTCGCAACTAAACTAAAGGAAATGGACGCTGTCTCAGTTAGTCGTTCCATCCCTCGGTTACAAGCACCCCCTACAGCATGAGACAGAGGTCGCTTCGGTGAGATCGTGAAAAGTCATATTTTACGGAACGATCTGTATGCATCTATTTTGATGGAAGGGCGAACGCGGAGAGATTAATTCATTTCGGACAAGAGCAAAGAGCGTTTGCTCCTTCTCTTCGAAGACCAGATCGTCACTGGTCCCGTAGGCCCAAAGGGAGTCAGCATGACGCATCCCGTCGTCATGTTCACTGTCGGATCGCACTTTGCGCGGTCATGAAGTCGGCCGCGCCGTTTTGGCCGTTGTAATGTCTCTCCAGTGAGTCATAGACGCACAATATGTTCCTTTTGCATTTGCACTTTGCAGCGTTTGCTTTTCAGTTCTTTCGGCCGTGCTGCCTCCAGTGTAGGCCGCTTCCGATTGTCATCTTTTTCGTCCTATTTCCCATCATCGGCATCATCGCCAAGTCGACACATAAGCCTCTGGATCAGATCTCCGGCACCGGCGAGTGACACGTGAGAAGTTTGCTATTTTTCGGCGCCGTTTGACGCAGGGCTCATCTTGACGTAGTTCGCCCCAAAACTTATTATTAGCTCACACCTCTACCTGTTTTTATAGCCGTCAGTCGCGAAGGTGATTGACAAATATCCGAAGATCTCAAATTGCAGCTGTCCTCCGTTCGGACCCAGCCAACCCCTTTCTTCGCACCTCGCGCTGCCCCGCCTCGAACGCCGAGCTTACCGTATCCCATGGAGCGCGCGTATAAAAGCAGCTGCACATGTTGACTCCTCCTCTCAAGAAGCCGTCAAGATGGCAATGCGCCGTGGCGGTGCTCCAGTCGCCGGGGAGGGGGAGGGGTACCCGGATATAGTGATCGGTCTGATCGTATTTATCACTTATCCATCATCTGGCCCCGAATTCCACAGATTTTTTGTGTTCGGCGGGGCGGTGCCGTGGATGCTCTTTCTTCGCCGTGATATATAAGCCGTTCTTTGCCGGAGGGGGATGCATCTCCAACGGATATTCTATCAACACTCTCTCCCTTGAAGCCTTCTCTCTCGCGGAACTCGCGCCCCTTCCCCTCCACTCCACCCCGTCGGGCGGGCGGCGGTGGGCCGTCGGCCAGCGGTCCCTTCCCCCTCGTTCGCACAACCTACTTGTGTTGCCGTCGGCGATTATTCATATTTTGACTGCGGTCGGAGCCGAAAAGTCGCGTGTAATTAATCCACAACAAACTGTTGTGCGCGCCGAAGGTCCCGAACGGCCAACGCCCCGAGGTTACCTCCTACCGTAGCAGTTGTCCGTGCAAAATGTCTGGAATGTTGTTTACCGATCGTGGTCTATTTCAAGTGATGCATTGTCTGGAGTACCGTGAGCCGCCGGTCGAGTGTCACGTTCCGTATGCAACGGAAAACGTGGTTGTCGCCTCGTTCCCACATGCATAGCAGATCAGTTGTTGTTGGGCAGATTGTCTTAGAAACTGGAAACCAAAAAGTCCAAAAGGCGCAAAGGGTAACGGATGACGGCAACAGAGCGGGCGGCGGTCGGGGTTTCGCCTATTTTGAGAACCTCTCAGACAATGACTGACTACTGAGCAGCCATTTCCATATCGGCCCGTGGGGGCTGCAAGCTTTAGTGCTCTTTTAGATGCTGCTTGTTTCTAGTTCATATGTCATATGGCGCGCGCGAAAAAAGACGACTGACTAGGCGGCATCGATTTGCAATTAATAAGCTTTTAACTTGGCACACCCTAATAAGTGGCAATGATTAGGGGCGACATCACTTCCGGAGGCCCGGCTTCTTTTTCGGTGGCGTGCTCCAATCCCACTCCTCCCGCTATCGTACGCGAATTCAATCAGCGCGCTTGATTACCCTGCAATTGGAGTTCTCTCTCTCTGGTCACGAGACGTTCGCTTTATCTTTGCAGATGGTCGGCATTTTGGGTCTCCTGGCCCTCAGCGTCCTTTTTCTCAGCCACACAAACGCCTATACGGCGCCGCTCAAGAATGGACTCACCCAGGGGATCGAGCACCTGATCCAGTTGACTCCGGGCAAGGAAACGAGGTAAGCATTTGCTTGCAGGACCGCTTCTAGTCTTGCGTCCTTCCAGATTATTCTTCAAGATGCCCGGAAAACACTACCCACTCTGGATGTATGTCACCCCCTGCGGCACGAGCGTTCACTGGCAGCTTTTCATCGAGAGCGGATTTGGTATAATTCGATCTGAGTGCGTTCCAAGTGTTCTCTTTGTGCTTCAGATTCCCCCGTCAATCTCCATCCTTCCTCCGACCAATTCAATCACATCCTTCACAAACGCATCCCCCCACTCCTCTACGTTCCGGGACCTGCGGAGAAGCAGATTCTGCTGGCAGGCGAACAGGACGACAAACGCATGTCCTACTACACGAACAACGTCGAGTCTGGTAAGATCAGCTGCTGAACGGCGGCACATGCCAAACGGGGTGGGAAATGCGCAAAAAGGCACAAGGCGTTGTTTTTGCTTCCGTACTTGGTGCTGCTGCTGCTCTTTCAGAAGTGAGACCAACAACTTTAGGAGCCCGCGTCACAATTCCCCTCGGGACGTATTTATCTAAATGTATAAGCGCGTGGATGTAGATTGCGTCGTCGGGATTCTTTGAGAAGCATTTAATCCCGTCCACGACCTGCTGCTGTGCGAAACTTCCGCGCGGAACCGAGGATGCAACGCGCCTCCACCCTCTCCCTCCGCTGAACCCAGTGTCCACCAGCGCCTCAGGCCCTCAAAAAGTGTCTCATTATGCAATAGCGGAGAGCAGCTTGCGGGGAAGTGGGTGAACGATGACAATGCCACGCGGAAGCAACATGTGACTAAATGCTCGTTCGGCGATTTCAGAATGGGTGACACTAACGATGATGTCCGACAAGCCGACTACAACACGCGTCTTCTTGACGACCGTCCAGTCGCAGCTCGAAGCGCACTACCCGCCACTCCCAGACGACTTGCAGCTTGCGCACAGCATCATTCCCAACCCTTCGGGAGACGATCAGGTAATCGATCAGACGAACCGGCGAACGGTTGTCTCTCTTTGTCCACAAAACACAAACCGCGAACAAAGGGTCATCAATCTAAGGAATCAATCGAAAAAACGAACAAGACGATTTATATTCGAAATGTCTTGGAGTCAAGGTTCAAAATAGAGGGCTAATCTCAGTGGAACATAGACGAGGCTGTCTCATAGGACACACCACGGTATCTTTCCGCGAAAACAACAAAACTGTGCCTTGAATTCCCTACGGTTGCTTTCCCCTTCAAGAATGATATGAGGACCTAAAAAGGGACTTTACCCGCTTGCAGTCATGAACGTAATGAAGATGGCTGGCAGCTTTGTTTTCCCTTGAGATGTGTATCCAATTTGTCGAAAATGGCGAAAACTAAGCAGTTGAACTTACTTTAGCATTTGGACTGTACACCTCGTCGTTAAAGAGAGTTTTCTGGAAATTGGAGAGCTGACGAATCCCGCTGAGGGTTGTTTGAGCATGTTTGACGAAAAACAAACAACTTAGGTAGATTAGTATTTTGAAATCTTCGCAATTCCCATTTTCCTTCGTCAGGAAATAATCTTCTGACGAAAAACAACTGAGCGAAAGCACAAAAACAAGCACATAAGTGGTAAATACGTTGCCATCTTTTTGCATGCTGAGAAAATGAGATTACTTGAGGCGGAAATTGGATGCCGCCGTCAATTGAGCATGAGAAAACAAAAAACTGGTGAAATTTAAAGAAGAAAGTTGAAGTATAGATGGAAAGGGAAATGACTTCGTTAAGAGGAACTTTGCAAGGCTTCCTCGTTTAGGAGAATTTCTATTGGAAAACATTGAATGATTTCAGACGGTCCAGGTCAGCTGGCAAATTCCTGCCAAGATCAAGCAGATCCGTGAACCAGCGCGTTATCGTTTCTGCGCAGTAGTCAGCCGCAAGCAGCCGGACTACACCTTCTGCGACGAACTTGGCGAGAATCTCGAATCTATTCACTGCGTCAACCAAACGACCAATCACTTGAATATCAACAACCTACGGTAGACTGATCAATTACATTCGAAAATAACTTTGTTGTTCAGGGCTGGCCGCAAGTACTTCGTTACCGTATTCATCCGTGATCAGATCAGCGGGGGAACGTCGGCCCTGCGTCCCGTTGAAGTCCACATGCCGGAGAGTTCTACCCATGGAAAGCTTCTACCGAAGTCAAACAGCAAGTACGACGAGGTTGGAGGAACTATAGCTATCGAAAATCACACATCACTTTTAGACGTTCATCCTCTTCGATGCCCAGTTGCAAGCGGGAAAATTGAAGGCTGAGAAAGGGGATTCGCAGCTGTATGATTTCCCGGTTCACAATCTTACCGAGCGTCAAAAAGTTTTGCTCGTCGTGCACGCGTGCGATGGATATATTCGGGTGGCCATCTACCGCGATGGTCACCTTCTGCGAAAGAGCGATCCGTTCAGCGGGTTCCGGAGATTCCTAGTGCTGAATGCCCAAGATGGCGAGCTGCAGATTCAGATCATCAACGCCGACAGTAACCCGAAGATGTTCCGTCTGTGGGCTAGTATGAAACCCGAGAAGAGCCCTTATCCTCAGCTGCCCGACGACACCAGGTAAGATGTCACCGAATTAGATGGGTTGTAAACGATAGAAAAAAATTATCCTTTTGACATTCCATGAGAGATCCAAATTTTAAAGTGAAACTCGATCATTCTGTTCCAGATGTTCTTTTTTTCAAATTCCGTTCTCTGCGCTCGCCGCGGCTACTTCAAGGAAGCCAACATTATGTGATCTATTTTTAGCATCAAAGAGATCCGCCGGACCTGTGACTCTACAACGCTGCAGTGGCTACGTGCCTTCGACGGACATGTCAGATATTGCCTGTACCGCCGCAAGGAGTCCGTAAACTACCTCGAAGAGTTGGTCAGCAAACACGCAAATTTGTGTGCTGGCACCTTACCCGAAAAAGATCTCGTCGGCTGCTACGACCAGGAAGGAGCGCCCGGTGAGAAAGAGGACGACGACCGCGTCGTCACGATCAGGGTAGATCGACTGGAACGGGACACTACGTACCGCTTTGATCTTCTCGCGCGGCCTGTAGAGAAGACTAACAGTCAGGATCTCCCTTACCGCACGGTTTGGGTGAAGACGCGAGCCTTCTGCTGAGCATCCTTTCATCCAAATGCGATGAACACATATTGTATTTTATCCCATGGCCTTCACTTTCCTTCCGTTGTTTCCCTGTCCTATCTTTCTGCACACATGACATGCCGAAATCGGGTAATTTAGTCTTCGACCACTCATGCGCAAAGTTGACCTTCTGATCTCGGTTCGACGAGATTCACTTTATCACGCTTTTCAAATATTCAGCATCTCTGGCAAGCATAGAATTTGGTGGCCATCTGCTAGCGCCCTTTTCGTTGCTCTCACATAAGGGTTTCTTCTTCAAATATCGAGTATTCATCCGTTACTTCTATTGTCTCCTCTTTCTTTCCAACCCTCTTTATAATTTATTCATCTCATTTCCACCTTTCTCCTTTTCCGTTTTCTCGTCGTTGTAAGTATCCTGTACATAATAGAACACTTTCTTTCATTCTTGTCTTTGTGCAGATCTTTAGCCGCAGATAAACCACTTTCCCGATTTCGGGGATCTGAATGCGTTCCGCCTAATGCGTTTTGTTAGCGGAGAACGCGACCAAGCCCAAAAGTGCTCGGTTCGGATGAGTAAAAAAGAGGGAAGACATTATAGCATTTTGGGTAATACCGACGGATAAAACAAAATTAATCTACGAACGCTATGATTTCCTATATATGAATGTGTGCCAACAATATCCTAGATCTTTGTATTTTTTGTGCCTGTCGTGGTGTGAGTGACTGCAGCACAGCGAACTGTAAGTATTTACGGATCATCGAACGCTAATTCAGACAACATTTTACACAACACTATTTGGCATCAGTTTTCATCTGACATGTAAACTGGCACCTAGCATAATATATCTTTTGCCACACGTACGAAGAATACCATGAATCTCCTCATATAATACTTTATTACTATTAATTAGATGCGAATGTTTAGCCATAAGTAAATATACAGACAGCTCCGAAAGAACTGATATTTGGGCCTTGTGCCCACTATTTCGAAGAAGTGATCTGGTGTGTAACGTTCTCCCGATAGCTTCGACGTCACTGCGAGAATCAGCAAAAATAGCTGAAAGAAGGTACTTCACCTGTGGAATGTGTTTTCGCGGTTAGTACCCATTTGCCGTCATCCATCAATTGTGAACTTCGCCACGTTCACAACAAAACCCACAGAGCAAGGAATGTTACAAATCCGTGTGCGTCAAAAAATACCTTTCTTCGCACGAATGCATCATGGTCTCTTCATTCCAGGGGCAAAGTGCGGTTTTGTTGTTATTAACTAACGGTTATACGAAGGCTTCTGGGGTTCGTCAGATTTCCGAACGACGAAATAACCCAAATAGAGAATTGTCATTCACATATTATGGAAATGACATTAGAGAAAACAGTCATAGTCATAGAATGCCCAAAACAGTGCTTCGTATCTACAAATACATGCACATTAGACATCAAGGAACCTTCCAATACGCCAACAAACCACAATTAAACACTTCCCTTTTTGCTTCATCCTCATGGTAGTTGCTTTGCCTGAGGTTCCACCTCAAGAATGAAAAAAAGAACGAACTTTATACACAGATACATACAATATCACTTAATCACAGTTAGAGGGATTCGGGTGCCGCCGTTCTGCTACATCCAGCTTGATAGGAATTCAGTGACGAACCGAACGATGAGTTCCAGGAGATAACTTATGCCGCTGCCGGAGTAGATGACCACTACTTGAAATATCTTTACCAGAACTAACACAGATATTAGGACTGTAGCCAGAGATTCCCAGCGGGGCATCGGAGGAGGACGCTTTCGAGCCATCTGCAACTACAAGACATTAATCAGAGACGCTCAGAGACGGTCACGGAAGCACGCCAAGACACGGAACACGCTCGGTCGCTGTCGGTGAAATCATCGGCTCCCGGGCGGCATCGAACCCGGGTGCTCAGTGTGATGTCCACCGTGCTAACAATCGATCATGAGTGCCGTGAGCGAGAGGCTTCCCAAAATGCTTATGACCCTGCTGCTTATGGGATGTTGCTCGCAATGGATAAGGCGGCTTCTTTGATTGTAGGTCTTGCGGGCGGTGATACCACCATGAACAGCTATGTCGCACTAAATTCGAAGTAACGTTGTAACGCCGTCTGCAGGCATCTTTCTGAAGTCGACAAAGTTAAGCTGTGCCGTCTTACATGATGAGTTCGGCTACTACTTTGTGGATAGTTGACACAAAAGAACCAATGTTTATTATCCCAATCCATGTTTCTGGAAGCTAGATACAACTCCATTTTACAAATGCTCCGATAGACATTGAAGTATCACCACACATGCAAAAAATTAACGTGCAGTTTCTCAAAAATGGCACATGATGCTTTATTTACAATTCTCCATACAAATTCAATACAATTAATCAATATGTTGCGGGTGAATCAGATGAACTCCTCCTTCTAAACCGGGACTTCGTCTCCTTGTTGTTGATGTAGTTGTTGCTGTGCATTTAGGAAGTGTGTGTGGATGAACCAGATGGCAGTTCCCGCTAGTATGATTACAGCTGGAATGAGGATAATGTGGTCCGACATCTGAAACTAGAAGACATTAATCAGAGACGCTCAGAGACGGTCACGGAAGCACGCCAAGACACGGAACACGCTCGGTCGCTGTCGGTGAAATCATCGGCTCCCGGGCGGCATCGAACCCGGGTGCTCAGTGTGATGTCCACCGTGCTAACAATCGATCATGAGTGCCGTGAGCGAGAGGCTTCCCAAAATGCTTATGACCCTGTTGCTTTGAATGGGGGATGTTTCTCGCAATGGAATAAGGCGGTTTCTTTGATCGTAGGTCTTGCAGTCAATTGGAGAGGCTTGACATGACAGTATCAATAGGGAAAAATAAAAGCTATGCAGATGACTTGTAACTGATTGTAATGTTGATTTATTCTTTGTTTATCTACTTCGCATTTGTTCTAGAGCTGCAGAAAAAAAAAATTATAAAAGAACAGCACCTCATGTCCTCCAGCAGTTTCCCAAAAATAGTTTATTTTACTCATCCAACAGTATAATGTACGGAGTAGATGTTCAAAGCCATCCTCAAAATGTGTCATTTTGTGTCTTCCAATGATACCACCATGAACAACCATGTCGCACTAAATTCGAAGTAACGTTGTATCGCCGTCTGTTGTATGTTCAAAGCCATCCTCAAAATGTGTTATTTTGTGTCCTCCAATTTGTCTGTCATTGCGCAGAAAACAGATGCAATGGTCTCGAAGCGACTTTTTATTCCTAGCGCAATGCGATGCGATTAACACTTTGAAGGCATTGCAATGTCTGACTTGGATTGCATATAAAGGAAGGCTACATCACGAATCTTCATTTCGAATCGAGACAATATCTACAATGGCTCCCGGAAAGCAGTCCATCAAAAAGGTGATGAGCCGCTCGGCACGAGCGGGGCTTATGTTCCCAGTCGGTCGTATCGACCGTCTTCTGAAGAGCGGAAATTACGCGCAACGTATCGGAGCCGGAGCTTCGGTCTACTTGGCCGCTGTCCTGGAGTACGTGTGCGCCGAAGTTTTGGAGCTGAGCGGAAACGCCGCGGTGGACAACAAGAAGACCCGGATCAACCCTCGTTTCATCCAGCTCGCCATCCGCCACGACGAAGAGTTGAACAAGCTTCTCACAGGAGTGACCATCGCCGAAGGAGGAGTGCTCCCTGGCATCAACAGAGAGATTCTGCCCAAGAAGACGGCCGCACATAAGCCCGACGCCGACGACGATTGAGTTTTTAATGTAGCGGACACTTCTATACATTCTGTTGTTTCAATTTTTGTTTTACTTTTTAATAAATTTCACGTTTTTTACTAACTCGTCTATTAACATCTACATGGGACCTTGGTTGAGTTTGGCCACGCTGAAGCACCCGTGAACATCTCACTCCTTTTTCTTTCTTTGAGCCAATCCAAGTCTTAAAGTCGTTTTTCTAAACTTACAGATTTACAGTTAATAATAAATGTAAATTTTCAATCTGCATTCCGATAATTAGGACAGATAACAAGAAAAACGTAGAATAAGATGGAAACCAACGTGAAAAGTTCGCACTTGAGTGCAATATGATAGTGTGAAATAGTCACCATTGTTCCGAGTAAGCCACTGCAACCGTCGGGAAAATGAACTAATGGCGCTTCCTAGTAGATAATGAAGACAATTTTACGCAAATTTACTCTATCACTTGGTGTGTGACGTGCAAGAATCCGGCAAATGTAAGCTATCTTAGACAAAAATGACAAACTTTATATGAATACGTAATACGTTTCACTATAGCAATTCACTATTGTTTCCCAAATCCAGAAACTGCGGGCTTCTCTCTAGTTCATCGAGTTCGACCTGATATAAGTAGTAGACTATGATGCCCAGAGCAGCGATAACCAGGACGCCGATACTGTAGACAAGAGTGCGGAATGGATCACAAGCCATCTGAAATTAAACAGACCATTAATACGCTTGGACACGACAATGATGACACATGCGAGGGGACTATCACAATCGAGCAAATCAGCGACTTCCTGACGGCATCTGCTCATCACAAAGTTCACCGCACTCCTGATCGATCAAGTGAGCTGTGAGCGAGTTATTTGTGAGCAAGCAAGCGAAAACGAGAGGTAATACTTTATCCATCGGTAACTTGAACAATCGTTGGCTGATTATCAGAGAATCTTATATAATGTTTATTATTCCGATTCATGTTTCTGGAAGCTAGATACAACTCCATTTTACAAATGTTCCGATCGTCATTGAAGTATCACTGCATATGCAAAAAAATTAACGTGCAGTTTCTCAAAAATGGCACATGATGCTTTATTTACAATTCTCCATACGAATTCAATACAATTACTCGATATGTTGCGGGTGAACCAGATAAACTCCTCCTTCTAAGCCGGGACTTCGTCTCCTTGTTGTTGTTGTTGTCCATTTAGAAAGTATGTGTGGATGAACCAGATGGCAGTTCCCGCTAGTATGACTGCAGCTGGAATGACGATAATGTGGTCCGACATCTGAAACTAGAAGACATTAATCAGAGACGCTCAGAGACGGTCACGGAAGCACGCCAAGACACGGAACACGCTCGGTCGCTGTCGGTGAAATCATCGGCTCCCGGGCGGCATCGAACCCGGGTGCTCAGTGTGATGTCCACCGTGCTAACAATCGATCATGAGTGCCGTGAGCGAGAGGCTTCCCAAAATGCTTATGACCCTGTTGTTCTAGTTTGACTGTCGAATGCGATATTTTCGCTCGTTTTTTTTACAATAAACAATGCCCGAAATTCACAATACCTTGGTGAGTATGGTAAGATAAATGTAGACATTTTCCGCCGTGTATAATGGGAGCGATTGACGGTCCAGCAGCACATATTATTGGTATGTTTAAAATAAAATAAGGTTATTTTTTCAATTCGTTTCATTCGTTGAGGGAGAGGAAGAGCCGCGTTCTGCTGATTTCAATGAAGTGTTCTGGTTATTGACTGGGGTTACCGTTAACACTTTCGATGAAACCTCTTCCGCATCATTTATTCAAAATCACGTTCCTATGCCACACAAGTTCATAAATGTATAATATGCACTGAAAAGGGAGTAGCGGTCTCCAAGATTTATCAAGCAAGACAATCGACTAGGACGACTTCTGTGCCATCCACTGTTTTCATTTAGCGCTCAGAGATGCCATACATAGTAGACGTTAGATATCGACGATCAGGAAAACTCATATCGGGGAATTTGGTACACATCCTCACTTACCATGAAATAAAGTCGAAACTAAAAAAGATTGTGCCTTTCTTGTTTTTGCCCCTGACATTGTGTTCCTTTGAGACATATGCTCTCCCTGTATGCACCATAGAAATCTCCGGCTTGTCGGTCTAACACCAAGGGGAAGAAAAAGATATAGCCATTCAAATTTATTCATGGCCTTTAAATGCATCCACAAATTAATCTTTAAACATCATGTTACAACAAAATTAAATCATAGTCGTGCCAGTACATTAGATCACCGTTGTTATTCTTCGACTTCGGGACTTGGCACCTCCGGAAACAGGCGCGGCATCTGCATATTCTCCGTGTCATCACGAGCCGGCACCACCTTTGTCGGCTGAAAAGGATTGCAGCAAGATTGGAAGATGAGCGGAGGCGCGAAGAAAGGGGACACCATTGGCTGCACATTCTGAGGGATATTCATCATAGTGAACGCCACTGATGGTGGAGGGAGCTGCATGTGATTGGTCCGAACAGTGCCAAGGACTCTTTGGAGGTCGGCCATCATTTGCGAAACGGTTCTCCCGTCCTGCATGAACATATTGCCCAGAAAGAACGGAGGTTCTGTAAGTCGTTGTTTTAAAGACGGAATACTTTTCCCACTCACCTTCTTTTGGCTCCTGCTTGATTCTCTTGACAGCAGGGTGCTCAGTCTTAACTCTGGCAGCAGGCGGATAGATTGGCTTGGGGCGAATGCAGCGTTTCGCCACAGCTGGCTTCTTGACAGATCCGTTTGAGGCCGCGTGCGAAGCAGACTTCATCTCGGTGTTAGGTTGCTTTTGCTGGGCCCTCTCTCTCTTCAGTTCAGCCTGCACGAGACGGACATAGTCAGCGGCAGAGATCTGACTGCCCGCATGCGGAAGCTGGTTTGGGTGATTCATTGAGGCGAGACTGAAAGTAGTCATAGAGAATACTGTAGCAATGCGCGAGCGAAGCGGACTAAAGGAATTGGGCCTACGAACAATATAACAAAAACATATACGATATACAGGAAAACATATGTAAAAATATGATTTACTTTCCGCCGCTGCAATGCCCTGCTCTATAATTGTCCGATGATATTCCAAAGATCCTCCAACACACTGCAAGTACAGACTCGGTCCCACTCGGCGGAATGCTATGGTAGCGAACAACCTGAAGGGCCGGTCGCTAACTCGCGCGATACAATGATTAGAAAAGCATATTTTCCTCATCTGAAAGGGCAAATTCCAGGCGGTCTAGCTATGGCAATCCCTCGCTAAATGCGCTTTAGCAGGATCAGCCAGCTTCAAATTACATCGCCTTCAAGCTTATCCTATCTACTTATCCTGCTGTTCTATGTATCCGCGATCCGGTCGCCCTTCCGAGATGACCGATCTAATTTGGGAATGGTAGTGATGAACAGCCGACACGTATTAACAGTTAGTGCACGATACAGAGGCCCAGTTAAGTGGAAGCGACTACGCGGTTCCGCCGCGTACGCACTTGTGTGTGCGTCCCACACTCCCACGGAGCCTGTGAAGGTGAATCATGTGGGCAGTCCACAGTCTTCTATCCCGACGATGACTGTCCTTTTGTGGGTGGAGAACAAAGGAGGCAGCCAATAGTAGTCCCGCCGTCAGACAGGAACCAGTTTAAACTGGCGGCGCCAGGGCCACCATCATACTACGGTAGAAGGAGAACGCATCAAAGGAGACCGCCTCACAGGCAAAGTACGAATTTTTGTGTAAATTTTATCTTTGCAATCACGCTTGTTTATGTATGAACGGAACAATAGTACACATGGACTGAATTAATTTATCTTACACCGTCCACAAACTGTACTTTATCCAGGTTGAGTCAGCAGACAAACGATCGACAAAAAGCGCTTCGAATAGACACACGGACGGAAAGGGCAAGGAGACGATAATATTTTCGTGACTTCTAGGGTGGCACAAAGCTTGAAGGGGGCCAAGCAAGTGCGTTCTCAGCACATTCTTTTGCGTATAAGTAGGTAAGACAACGCAATATTCCAAAATTATGAATCCACACTGAGCAAATGAAGTATCCACAACAGCATCCAAAGGGCGCTCAAAGTCGAACAGTGCTGGATTTCAAATAAAATCCAGCAAGGACGTCATGAGACCTGTCGAGTTTGGTAATACAAAAACTACGGATCTCTATTAACGGAAAGTACTCATGGCGGGCATATTTACATGCACGTAGCGGTTCTGATGTAGAGGCAACGGAGTTCGCTTCTAGGAAAAGGCCGTGAGGCATAACTAAGGAAAACATTTCATGACTACATGGGAGAGCTCTACCCTTAAGTGCTTGTACCGTTGATCGTTTGTGGATAATAGCATGAATAGTTCAGTTTGTTATTATTAAGTTTTAGCGGCCCACGCTGCTGACTACACTGCTGCGCGGTTAACAAGTTTCCTCAATTTGCAGTTAGCTATCGACCTTACCTTTCGAAGGCGACAACCGGAACACATTCCAGGCGCAAAAAGTAAACTTAATGATTACTTAGAAATTAATGTGGTTTGAGGTGTGAGCGTTTTTCAGTCATTTTATATGTGTTGTGTGAAGTTCTTAGAAGTCGCTAATATTCGTATCTTTGAAGATATATTTTCTTTTAATACAGGTCACGAAATGTCTTTGGACAACTATAACCATAATAATTTTATCCAGCCGTGGCAGACGTAACTAAGAAGATCGCGCTATACTACGGTAGGATTGATGCTTGACATTTAAAGATAAGCTGATTCCGGCGTTTGTAGCCACGCGGCGGTCTAAGATCGTGGCGGACAGGAGCAAAACATCAAGCGAAAATACAACAAAAACAAGCATGTTACATATTCCCATTAAGCGACTATCGAGGAAGAATTTCATTAAATTGCGGAAGACCTAATGCGATCCTATAAAAAGAAGAGAACAAAAAATTTCAGTTGTTTCAGGCCGTCTGCCACTTCTTAAAAATGTAGAAAAAATTATCTTAACTAGTCCAATAAAAAACCTTAACTTCTAAAGTTCTACAGATATCTAGGTAACATGTATAAGAAGGAATAGGAGCAGTATTCGCTTCAAAGATTACCGGGGCGCTGCTGGAAACCTACAGATATCCAGGCTGACGCTTCCGCAATGCTGATCACACTCGGATTGCACCGCTACCGTTATATGGGACGCATCAGCAGAAACAGCTTAGGAAGTGGACTTTATCCAGAGCTAATCGTCGAGCAATAAACCAACCGTAACTCGCGTTATATATAAAAGCGATCACTGGGCTAATTCCCTTTACTCAGAGGATATTCCTTAATGATCGGCGACCATTCGCGTTAATGCCGATTATATTTTTGCAGGCGATTCTAGCAGAGAAGTTAACGAGAAACGATGGAGACGGCGCTAGGCAGGGTATTAGTGGTTCTGTGTTGCTAACATGCAAAACGCCTATTTGGAATCATACGTCCGCGTTTACGGACGAATTCGTCAATCGACTGCTTAAACGCACTCAGAACTGCTTTCTTGTAACTTTGTCGAGACGCGCGAAAATGTAAAGGCATTGCGCGGCGCTGACATACCGTATTCTGCTGACCCGGACAGTACAGACACCAGAAACTAAAGAACCCCATCTCGGACAACTCAAAGTACATACTTTCTGAAAGTGGGCGGTAAACAAAATGCGGAGGACATTACAGGAAAGCCTGTACGTAATTCGTATAAGAGTGGACAGCTACTTACCGGAACGATGGCTAAAAGTCGATGGCGCACTTTGAAAAAAAAAAGCTTTAGGAACAACTTGGGAACAAGGAAAACATTAATTCCTTTTTTCTAGCTCACAGTTTTTCATTATTTAGACTGAGTCCAACTTCCTTCTTTCAGCAAAAAAATGCCAAACTACCATCAGTTCTCTGCGGAATTAGTGAAATCGTAATATATGCTGGCACTGGCTGCAGCATATTCTGCGAAAGGTGAGTGTGTGGTTGGTCGCGGAAAAAGCACCTGCTCACCCTCGACTTTCAAAGCACCGTGTGACGGACATTGAACTCTAGTCCATAGCAGGCGAGGCCAAAAGTGTATCGAAAGTTGTGAAACCCGATGGCGTAGACTGCTTTTAAGTGAGCGCACATCCACAGGTGGTGCACTGATTTACACGTTTTCGTGCCCGCTACACATTGGTCACTACTGACGACAAAAGGAACGGAAGTCCAAAAAGGAAGTCTCTAAGCGCCCCTTTCCGATGAAGAAGCGTCAGCGCACCGCTCACTCATGTGACTCAGGGATGACGCCGTGGCTCCTCCACACATGGGATATAGCATTTGCTACGCATAGCTCGGCTTACCGCAAAAATATTTGGTCATTCGACAATGAGCGTTTTAAATATCCCAAAATAGGACATTGTTTTCTCGGGCACCTCATTCCACTGCGAAAATAGCTGCTTTTCCAGCAACATCTGCACGTACGCCTCACAACAAATCGCGCTCCGAACTTCCTTATCCCTCGTGCAATGCGTTCCCTCGCAAGCGGCCTAATTAATTTAAAACATTCATGAGGCAAGGTGAGTGAGCTGCGGATAAGGCGACGAGCGCAGAGTGTGTCAGACATAACGCAATAAACAGCGTAAATGTTTATTCATCATGAGGGAACTACACCGACTGCATTTTTAGTGTGGCGCGAAAAAAAACGAAAGGGAGAAAAAGTGTCGCGTCCGCATGCCCTTCTCCCGAGAAGGAGACAATCTGCCTGCTCTAATAATCCCGCCTCCGCGCTGTCGTCCGCTGCACGAGGAATCTTCCGGAGGCACGGTAGCCGCAAAGAGGAATGCGTCGAAAGAGGAGATATTTGAATTGAGCCGCGAAGTTGCTAGCGGCCGCGCGTGCCCACTTCCGTCTTCTGTATGTAAGGCGACGCGCTTTGTCACCATTGGCGCTTATCCTAAAGAGGAGAAGTGCAACGTAGGTACAACTTTCGAAAGCAAGCGGCTACGAACGGGGACGCTCCAGACAGTGACATCAGCGATACGATTTTACGACATCACAATACGCCTTACCGACAGCCGTTTGAATTTAAAAAACTGTGACTAGTAGTACAAGGAAAGTGTACTCCAGGAGGTAATGGTAATATCCATGAAATTCCGGGGAAATCTCCCATCAACAACACAGATCCAGCTAATTATCCATACATAAGAAATCGACAACCCATCCGCTCGTTCTCCTGGGCAGCAAACAATCCATATGCTCCAAGAGAGTCCGTTCGACGTGTTTTGTTTCATTTGCCTTTCCTAACTGACATTCACCGGACAACATACAGACGTGGATGTACATAGATCGCAATATACATGCTCTCAAGGGCAATGCCCACGTAGCCGCCATAGCTCAGTCGGTTAGAGCGTGGGTCTAATAAGCCCAAGGTCGCAGGTTCGACCCCTGCTGGCGGCAAAACTTTTTTGCGTTACGTCTAGCTAATCCCGGCATCTTTTATTCCTTCGTAGAATACAATCAGAAGTCGGAGACTGGCATGGAGTACGGTACGTCGAGGAGGTGTCGTCTCCAGACAACATGTTCACAAAACTGTTTGAACGCTTACGTGTATGGTCTGGTATGTTTTGACAAGATGCTCATATATAAATAGACTTTATTGGAAACAAAGTAGAATCTCAATTATATTTCTGATAACTGTTGCGACTGTGATAACTGTCCTTGCCTTCGCCACGATGACCAAACCGGGATGGGGGACGATGGCGACGATCACCGTCTCGTCGGGCGTCACGATACTCCGACCTCGAGTGACTGCTGGGCGGCACGTTGAAGTTGTCGAGCAAATTCTGTGGTTGATGCATCTGGGTGAGTGCCATAGCTACCGACATGATGGCGTTGGAGTCGAGAAGTCCGTTTGCAGGAAAACTGCCGATGTTGCCAATGGTGGGGAGCGTGCTATTCGGCATGATCGGACTTGCTTGAGATCGGTGCTCGCTTTCAGAAGGCGCTCTGTTGTAATTGCGACGTTGCTCCTGTCGGTGAATCGACCTCGCATGACCTCGTTCATCTCGGTAGCCACTAGACCGTTCATCTCGATAGCCACCACTGCGAAACGATGACGATTGATGGTGGTGATGTCTTGTATCGCGATCGCGAGAACGGCGTCGGTCCTGAGAATCATGATCGGATCGGTGGATGCGGTGAGGAGAGCGCCGGGAGCTCGTCCGTTGGGGAGATCGAGAACGATACTTGGAGCGGCTTCTTGAGCGGCTGGCGGATCGTCGTTCGGGGCGACGATGAGATCGGTGACGACGGTCGTTGGAGTGGCGAACGCTGCTTGACTGTCGCGTTTCGCGAGATTCCTCGGGCTGTGGAGATCTGATTCTTGAGCGCCGATGTCGACGATGCTCGTCGCGACGGCGTACTGGACTTGTGGGAGATCGACGGCGCGGGACGGCGTCTTCGGGAGTGTCCGTGTCCACGAGTTCGCCTTCTTCCAGATCCTGATCCTGCTGAAGATCTTCGACGTGCACGGATGTCCGGTTGGAATCAGTGTGGCTTCCTTCATTGGAGCGCCCCACATCACGTTCCCGCTGCTCGGCGTCTTCGTCCATCTCCAGAAAGAAATGCTCGGTGCACGGTGTTCCAGCCTCCTTCTTCGGATCACAGCATCGTTCCAATACTTGTTGCATTTCCAGCTCCCAATCCTCCATCTCCGGCGGGGTCCCGGGAGGCGTTCGTGGTCCGCGGCGAGGTCGAGGTTGCGCCGGTGACTCTTCTCGAGACGAGGTGTTCGGCATGTCAACTACTGCGTGTCCTCGTACCTGTTGTGCCAAGTTGGGAGAAGCACTGTGTCGCAGACGATGGCCCCCAGGAGTTGACGATCGACTGGCTCCGTCCGGCTGGTTTCTCGGAATCCTTGAATCCTGTTGACGGCTTAATGAATGAGTCGCCTTCTGCTCTGGACTTGGAGTAGGCTGCGGCTGACGTTCCCTCGGTGCAGGCGGTGCAGTAGAGTCTTCGATCTTCTCTAGGTACGGACAGTGTTCGATATCATGATCCTTGGCGTAGCAGTTCTTGCAATTGTCGAAGTGGAACATGCTGAAAAGAGATCGTTTGACGTACGCGCAATGCCGAAAGGCGACTACTTACGTTGTTGGGTTCGTTTGCGAGCTGTCGTTAAGTATTGCCATGGCATCGAAGCGGCGCGCCTCGGTGCGAGAGGTAGTCTCCAGAGTAGGTGACGAGGAAGATCCTGAGCGCGAGCTAAACTGACGTGAGTAAATGAGCTTATAAACGACGCCAACGTCCGCTGCCTCACACGGCGATGAGGGAACGGCGTGTTAAGCGTTACCGCGCCCACTGGTCCCAACACGCTGAGATTTCTGATTCAACACGCGAGTACGTGAGCGCCGTTCGCAGCGCGGATGTGCGGCGCAGTGTTCTGTTATCGATTACCTGACTCCGATGCGAGTCGACTTCGTCCCCGAGCCAGCCGGTTGGCCTGAGCGCTCGGATCCGAAGACGCTCGCGGAGAGGGGCTTCTAATTGAGCCACTAATTCAACGCTGACTCACTGCATGACGACGACACGGGAAAACACGCAACATGCATTAGCAACGGGAGATATGGCACGCGGTCACCGAAAGTTGCAATTAAAAATCCCTCCAGCCATTCCTGGTAAGAAAAAATTGTCGCTGTGCGCAAATTAGCAATGCGCAATCAGACCGCACCTGTCTTCGGGTTGGTCATTAGCCTTCTCACCTGCCAGCACCGTCTTCGCGTTAACTAACCGAGGTGGGAAGACAAAAACAACACGTGATGCGAGGCGCAGCGTTTCAGGAAGCTCCCGATTTCTAGGAATCCGTGCATTGCTGGTACTAAACCGACATAGATGCGAAGCGGTTAACTGAACACGAGACAGACATATCCTCCTGGATTTGTGTGAAGCATCCAGATGCTCTGAAGTTGGGATGAAACAAACATATAAATATGGGGAAGAGCTAGACAGTGTGTGTGCGCGCGCGCGCGCGCGTCCGTGTCCGAAACAGACCGAATGTGCGAACTTTCAAAAAACTGCATGTGTGGTCCACCCGCAGCGGTACGCGAACTCGCGCTCATTCAGACGACTGGCGCGCTTTTGTGCAATCGTTTGAGCTTTTTTTGAGGAAGTGTGCATAAGATAATTGTGCCAAGAATAGGCGCAAAAGAGCAAGTTAAGAAAAGTGCTGTATAGTCGGATGCCAAGTGAAACGCCAGCGATGCGTGTGGCCCAAGTTTTAGGACCGCGCAAAGTCGTGTGGTCGGGAAAACTGCTGATTTCTTGGCCCATTTCTCTTGTTTCTGAGCGCTGATGGTCTCATCTTGTAGAGCAAATCGTTCTGCGTCATTTGCCTCCAAGATCACCAAAATATATGGGATCTGCGCAGAGATTAGT
>KN170204.1:2545-17869 GCA_000757755.1 Steinernema glaseri
ACACGTTGGGCAGTCCAGGACGTTAGAAGACGCGCTATTCGACGACGGTGAGTTACTTAGGAGGACGTGTTATGTGCTTACCTTCCCCAAGAGTTCAGAAGGGGGATAGTCGCGACTTGTTACAGCCCTTAGGTGTCCCCTTAGCTTTTTACTCTTCTGCTTTACTGTTACCCCACATAAAAAAGAAAAGAATAAAGCCGCAGGCTATTTACGCCACAAGAAGAGCATACGATCACAAGTCCAATCCAATCGTACCATGTGTTGACCACTAGAAATAGTCGCTAGGAAAAGTACTTTACTGTTTTTCACAGCATTCGCATGGCTTCTGCAAGTGCGGCGAGAGTGCTCATCAACAAAGGGAGTTCCCATGAAGTTATTGCAAAAAACGAGTTTCTTCCACTGCACTCTCCCAGCCCCAAGCAGGACAAGCCCATTTTTTCCGACTTCTCCTCCGTTCCTGGTGGAACATTGGTCCTCTCTTTATCTATTTGACTTTCTATCGTGATTCACTTTCAAGTAGGTCAAATCTGTGCGTAGGAAAAATCAACGAAATGGTCTACAACATGAGCTCGTTTTAGGTTAAAATATGTAAAAACAGTTCTCTTTGCACAGCTACATACAGGAGCAAAGCCGTAGATATTTCGATTAGTAGCGTTTGCTTAAGAATTAGGAAGAGCATGGTGTAGTAGAGGCGACGAAAACGAATATCAAGAAGGGTGTTCGAGGCCATCACTATTTAGCAACTCATTTGACTCTAAAACGAATGGCTAAAACCCTGACAAAATAGATATAAGCGATTATAAGAAGGTACGGTTTAAGATACCTTCCAGAAGCTCAAAAGTTTACAGAAAAGTTAAACCTCTACACATGATACACAAGAGGCTTCTAACATGTAAGCTGAGAAAATAAGACTATAGTAACCTAACACACACCCACTGATATCCTACCATATATAGTAAACCTATGACGCGCATCCAAAGCCAAATCCACCCTCAATTACTTTCCACTTTCCTCTGTGGACGAAACGTCACATGATTTCCGTAAATACCGGCACAACGCCTTCTCCCCGAGGGCACCGACGATTTCAATTAGCGGGTACTTGTTATTGGTACTTGGACAAAAGGACATCGCCACCTGTTTACAAACAGCTTAAGACCGTGGTAACATGTCTGGGGCGGTTGTCTCTTTCAAAAGCGTCTCATTCCGCTCCTGCTGCGATTGACGTACGTCGTGGCTGTCCAAGTACACACAGGCACACGATCTACGCTGTATTTTCCAATTTCCTCCCGCGTAGTTCCTTATAAAAAGCCATGAAAACACCGACGCACGTCACCGAGGTCAGTGGGTCTTAGCCCGCGTTCATAACCACCTACGACTACGACTACGACTGCGACTACGACTACGACCACGACTGCGACTGCGATCGGTTATGAACAGCGACGTGTGTGGTCGAGTTATGAACACGCGCACCTGTTCATAACCGATCGCAGTCGTGGTCGTAGTCGCAGTCGCCGTCGTAGGCATGGTTATGTACAGTCCCCTTGCGTTTCATCACTTCGCCCACTTTCCCTTTATGAAGAGGTCTGTCTTGGACTCCTGAAGCCGAGTTATCACGGTCGCCACTTCCCCCTTATATGTGTGTGATTTGGTGAACGAAAACACCAAGAGTGGCACAAAGAGCCCAACACAGTCACACGGTAGCTCAACGTGCCACGCATGTGCAGAAACATACGAAAACGCAGCGCCAATGCACGTGCGATCGCAAGCAAATTCAAGAAAATCCGAATTTTCCATTTTGTATGGCGAGCCGTCGTATACGACGTCGCATACGATGGACGTGTACATAACCACCTACGACGTCGTATGCGACGTCGTCTGCGATTCGTCCTACGACGGGATTTTCCCGCCAAAATCGCAGACGACGTCGTATACGACGTCGTAGGCGGTTATGTACACGTCCGTCGCAGTCGTAGTCGTAGTCGTAGGTGGTTATGAACGCGGCCTTTGTTCCTCTCTTATTCCGTTGAGCTTCATTGCACCCACTATCACAGAAACTAGCGACGAAGATTTCTGGCCAGTTGCAGATCCTAAACGTTAGATAGTTTGTAAAGTCACCAAGTGCTTACGACCTTTCTTATGCTGTCGATCGACTTCTGCAGCTTGTCGTTCTCTTCGACTTGTTGAGAGCGCACAATTGAGTTCTTGGCCAGGACGGCTGCGTGCGCCTTGTCGACAATACATTCCCTTCTTAGAACGCTGAGTTCCAGGTCCTGTAATCGTAGAGGTTAGCTACGAACTCGGTTTGTTTCTGCTTAAAAACAGTTGAATCTTGCAAATTCTACGTCCTACGTCATAAAATCGGGTGAAAAGAGGCACTAAACTCCTCATTAGAAAAACTTAACTTTTTTGATCTGAGCAATGACATGAGAATGTTGTTTTTGATGCATTTACAGTCATATCGTACAGAGACCCAGACTCGTGAAACCGATATCCACAGGAGTTGAGCGGTTAGGGTACTTCAGTTTGGTGGTTTGAATTGAGGTAATTGAGGAAATGAGTGTTTGTCAAAGCGGTCCCCGGTAAGAGTGCTCACCTTCTGCGCCGCACGAATTTGCTTCTGAAGGTTACTGTAGTCCGTCTTCATCGTTCTGATCTCAGATTTGAGTTTGTGTTTAGCTACAATTTTCTTTTGCAACTTTGTGAAGTCGTTAGCCGTTGTCTTCCACTGGTTAGTTCGGTCTCTAAACGTGTCCGCTTGGTGAGTGCCGTTCCGGCAAACGAACCTAATCCGTACCAGCTCTTCATGGAAACGAGTTCGCTCGTTAGCTCTGTCCGCAATTTGCGCCCTTAGTTGAGCTACTTCATTATCCAGCCTAACGACCTCCTCCTCGTTTGGATCGTGCTCCAGCCGACCGTACTGAGGATTCGCTGGAATATAGAGCGTCAAACAAATGACCTCTGTGAAAAGAGATTATCGAGTGAATCTGGCGAGGAAAGATGACAATTAAACGCAAACAGAAAGGGTAAAGCATTTTCATAATGGTTTGTTTTTATGCTCGGCTTAAAAGGGTCCACGTGTTGAAGGGATCGTTGGGTAATTGTCCGCAAACAATGCGGCACCCGCATTGTTGTGAGATAGATTCTCCGAGCCGGAGAATTCCAGAATAAACGTGAAAAAACGAAAAAAAAACACACTCTACGTCTTAATTATCACGTAATTAAGAAATTGCAGACTCCCACCTTTCGGTAGCAGGTTAACTTTTTCAACTTTACAAAAGCCATAACCGAACCTCATGAAAAATAATTGTAAAGCACTTCAAATGCACCCACCAAAACGAGCCTCCTTCACATCAAGAATCTTCTTCAGTCCCTGCTGAGCAATGTCCGTGCGCTCTTTGGCTTTTGCAAGTCTGTCCCTCAAATCTTCTGCCTAAATCGTGAACCGATTTTACGCGATTATAAGCGAATATACCGTAATGGACAGTCGTTCTTGTCTACTAGTGATCGCCGCCTCCTTTCTGTACAATTCAAGAAGCTCGGCTTTTTTCTTTTCCACAGGTTTTGATCGTTCAGGCTTCGGATACTCCGCCGACCTAGACCGCTGAAGCAGTCTCCTCTGAAAAGATGCATTTGGAAAACGGACCTTTTCGAGCGACATACATTTGTCTGGAGCGCCTCCAGCAAAGAGCGATACCGCTTTATAGCTGCTCTCTTACTCTCCATGTCGATGCCCACCTTGAACATCTCTCGCTCGACCTTTTCTTTCTAGAACAGTTAGATGATTAGACACCTGTCGGCTGAGCTTACATTCTTCTGGGCGAGGACTTTCAACGGATCCTTCTCCTCTCCGTCTTCCGTTCTTCCCGACATTGGTATGTCCTCCTTCAGACTATCCTTTGCCACAAGTGTCAGAGCCTCCGTCTCGTTGATGTCGTGCTGTGTTGTGCTGATCCAGTCTTCCAGCAAGAGGATGTAATCTTTCTGTCTTTCCAGCAGATTCTGAAGGGAAACTTTATGCTTTTGCAATAATTAGTAAAATAACCTTCCTTTTTTCCTGGGGTCCTAGGAATTTACATATTTTTTTAAATTTCGTCTCGAATATTCCGCAGTCTTTCACAACGATAGGGACAACTTTGCTCACATCCACACATTAGAAATTTGCTAGAGGTTCAAAATTTACTTTGCTTAATTTGTGTTCCATGATGAGGGTTTCACCACGCCTATCGAAAACTAAGCAAACTTTTCAAGAAAATTTTCCTTTGAAAACCGGACCTTCTTTGCGTTTATGTCCGCTTGCAGTTTGCGGTCAGCCGCGTGTTCAAGGTCGTACACTTCTCCAGGAACTGTGAAACCTCTGTAACTTCTAAGTAATTCATATCCTGGACTCTCAACACTACCTGTCCTCGAAGGTGTCCATCATCTTCTTCCAGTTGTCCTCTTCGAGGAACTTCTCTTTCTCCAACACGTCCATTCTCCTTTTGAGATTCGTGTACCCCGTGCTCTGTTCCGACCTCCTAAAAGGCTGTCCCCTTTCGCTAAGCGAATGTGGACCTACTTAGAGAATTTAGCAATATTCTCCTCGAGTTCATCGTGCTGCTTCTCGGCTTTGGTAATTTCAGTTTGTAGCTTTACGAGGTACTCGTCCTGCGAGCTGTGGATTACTGGCTGAAGTCAAGAACCCTGCTCACCTGTGTTCGTTTGTCTTTCTCAAGTTTGCTCACTTGTGCGGTGGCTCGGTCTACGGCGCTTTTTGTGACCTTTATGTCACGCGCTTCTTGACTCGGAACATCGTGGACACCTAATGCGGCAGTGATCTGCGCAGCTTTTTCGTCCACCTTCAGCCGGGTTTGTTTTTCTGAAACTCATGTCGTCAGAGAGTTGTTTCAATAGCCGGACACAATATCCGCATCATAAATAGCTCTCCGCTCAAAATTTGTCTGCAATCTTATCGTACCCAAATTTTCGGAGTGTGCGAACGTCTAAGCAGATAACAGACGTCTGCAGTCGGCTCCCACGCTGAGTACGTGCAGTTACGCAAACGATACGATGTAAAACTGTGCTACGCGTAAATAGATCAAGCTGAACTATGTACGTATTAAATATGGGTGCATTAAATTTTGGGCATATTGAGACCAGGTTATTGGAGAGTTAAGCGACACGCCCAGGTTGACATGGTTCATGGTTTGGGAAAGTTCCGTTTTTGGTGCAACGCTCTTTGACCCACTCAGATTTCGCGGTCTTCGGAGAGAAACGTGGTTTTGCAATATTCTTTGGAAGAGTGTGCAATGTCCCTCAGTTGTCAATGTTGGGCTCTTGTTTGAAACTGATCTGTCTAGCACGTGTCAGTTCGCTGTGTTGTTTACTCATCGCGACTACCGAGAGTCACGTGGATGTATTGCTTTCCCACTATTTGACTGACCTTTGGATCCCGACACGCCTGAGATACTCAGTGTCGAGCTTACTCTCAGATGTTCGCATTTAATCACAGCTACGTAAAACCCGAGAGCCTGGGTATAATTCGTGCCAGGACAGCAATTAAATTAACAGCAGCGCCCCTGAAAGATCCAACCTGCTCGCTGCTGCTCCTTCCAGGTGCTGTCATACTTCCGTGCATCGTTGTCCACCGCTAGGGCCCTCCGGTCTAACTCCTTTAGTTTCCGTCGGAACTCGTCGTTGGTTTCCGTCTGCTCGTCGGCCTGCTTCTGCAGTTTGTCTTTTTCCAACTGCAACTTCGCCCGGCTCTTCGCGTTGCTAGCTTGCACGGCTTTTTGCGCTTTGACGGTTGCCAGCTGGAAAGTGTTGGTGGAGGGAAAGAAAATCACATCTCGGAATACGAAATGGGCTTCTAGTATAGCCACGGAAGAAAGACGAGAATAGGCTGGGACGGATGAGGAAAGATGAAATGTCTGTCAGGTGAATCGAAGGGGGGTAAAAACATTTTTTACTCTGAGACATATGCATAAATCCAGAATATAGAAAACACGCGAATTTTGTTAACCGAAAATCAAAAATGGATATTTTCTTTCTTTTTCTGCTTGTACGATATAGACATCTGGTGTTTTGCTTTTAAACCATTTTCCGCTATGCTGCAAAAAAAATTTTACCTCTGGTATAGCTAGTAATAATGGCTGGAAAAAGTGAGAAATAACTTACCCTTTAAAATGAGTAGGTCTGAGTTCCAAAATTTCCACATTTATATCAGAAGTACCCCGAGAATATATAAATTTAGCAAAACGAAGTCTGCAAAATCTTCAAATCTCGGCTAGCCAAGTTCTAACCTAATGTCAAGTTAACTTGTTCAATCAAAATGTTCACCGAGCAATTAAGGACATCCAAAACATCCGTTCTATCAATTCCTCACGTGCATCCTGTGACCTTTCTTCCCCTCACAACAAAACACCAAAGTACCGTTTGTGGTCGCAGTGATTCCAAACCCGTCTGGACTTTGGCATCTCGGGCTCGTGACCCGCGTTTCACATGCTCACCTGCTCATTGATAAGCGCCTCAAGCTGATAGCTGAGCTTCCGGAGGTACTCTTCCAGATTGCTATGGTAGTTCTGTAGTCGTGCCTGTAAACAAAACAACGCGTCGGCGAGCAACGTGAACTTCGGACCCCGGCGGGCGCCGCGCTGATTGATCGCTGATTAGGGACGATAAGGCAATCAGTCTGCTGCTGCGCCTGCTGCGGGGAACGATAGACCGTACCTACCGTCTTGCTCGGTGCAGCGGCGATCGGCGGCAGATGCGCGCCATTGCCAAACATTCGAGAGGACGTTGGGCCGAATGGGGGACGGAAGGCACACGCACACTTTGCCGAATACACCACCGCCGCTTGACCACTTTGGAACGCTCCAGTGCGTGCGTTGCCATATTGTGCCCTGAGTGTATCTCTTTGTCGTCCGGGCAGCGGCGTCCGCTTTCGTTTGTTATGTGGTTCCAGCGCACTGGTGCACGTGAACGATACAAGTTCAGAGGATACGTGTACTGCGTGGGGCAGTACAATGATCCAGAGACAGCCCATGGGACGTGGGATGATTTGTGCAGATCGAGAAGGAAGCTTAGACCGTTATCATGTAGTTCTTCTCGATGTGGTGCACGTGGAAGACCGGAACGAAGGGTCTGACAAGAACGGAGAAATCAAATCTACGCTTTCAATCAACGTCAGTTGTAAGATGGAGCGTACCTATAGGTGGGTAAGATTTCCGGATGCCTTATTCCAAAACCATATTCTATCTTCTGCTTGGCAAAATTCTCGCGTTTTTTCAAGATGGATCTAGAGCCAAGAATATATTTACAGCGTTCTAACATTAGTACTGCTCAGCAGTCTCATTTTTAGCGTAAAAGAAGCAGAGAATGGGGATTCACCACCTTTCTTACTATTACTGTAGAGAAACAAGAATTTATTTTTGAAGGCATGGTACACGTCAAATGTGCAGCTGTGACCATAGATCGCTAGCCAGAGACCAGTAAAAAGTCATTGTTACTGGCAGGTCTCACATTCAGAGTGACGGTCTCTGAGCTGACGAAGTGACATTATACACATCTTCGCACTCCACTTTGCGATGTGGTTCTAAAAACAACTATGCTACGTGTGGACACTAAAATATATCCTTCGGGTGCATTTGACACGTGAACTTCGATATGGTACATTGTCAGTAGGAGCCAGCGGCGTGCAAGGCTCCGCGATGTCTGTACTGTTTCCACCGGAAAAACTAACCCTCTGCACTTTGGAAGTTCACCTTGCTCCCGACTTCTGTGTTCTTCCTTCTTTTGAAAAACAAATGACGTCCGTTAACGCACGCTCTAACTTGTAACCAAGTACAAAATGACTTCATAACGCGATGAGTAATGTGTGGATCGTGAAGCCCACGTGAATGAAAACAAGACGGTATTTAGCAAGTGAGCATTTATTTTTGCTTTTTCCAATTATATGTACAGCACATTGGTTGATGGTAATGGACGGTCGGGCTGATAGATATGGGACGGCGAGAAAATGGACATCGGGTTAATTAAGTTAATGGGCTTTGAGAGCGCCGTTAGCGTGACCGTTCTGAATATGGCCGTTCTGGATATGGCCGTTGGTAAGAGCGGTCTGGATGGTCTCCTTCTTCTTGGAGATAACCTCCAGAGGCTCTTCCTCAGAGCCGTAACATCTGGACAGACGACGCTCCTTGAGGCAGCAGGTGCGAGTGATGGCTCCGGTGACGGAGTAGGGGTCGCAGTTGGACGAGGGGCGACGGTCCTCGAAGTAGCCCTGAAAATGTCGTTCTGTAAGTCTTGAAACTCCTCACCAGTTTTGTCCTACTGTACGGCAAACATGGCCGATCAAAACAGAATCTCTGATTTGTTTACCGTTACGGTCGCATATCAGGAAGCTGATAGCGGCTACAGTCTGACCGTAATTGGTGATAGAACCGGTCGAGCGACTTTCAAAAAACGCACCTTCTTGTCGAGATGAGTCTGAGCGGGGACGCGGATGGAGACGGCTCTGGAAGCGACTCCCCACGAGAACTTGTCGATGGAGGCAGTCTCGTGCTTGCCGGTCAAACGGCGTTCGTTGTCCCGGCCCTCTCTGGGGTCGTAGTAAGCAATGTGCGCGCGGTGCACCTTGCTGAGGCGTTCGATCGCCTCGATGATGAGATCGTATCCGCCATCCTGACGCATGCCCACAGTGCTGAAGTTGGTGTGGCAACCGGCGCCGTTCCAGTCTCCCTCGATGGGCTTGGGGTCGAAGGAGATGCCAAGACCGAACTCCTCAGCGACGCGGTGGAGGATGAAGCGGGCCATCCACAGGTGGTCGCCCATCTCGATGCCCTCGCACGGGCCCACTTGGAACTCCCACTGAAAATAACGATATTTGATAGGTAATCCGGAGTTCTTAAACCGAATTATCATGTTGGACAACATCTAAGGACATCAAGTTGTTAGGACTATGTGTATAAGCTAAAGTCATGACAATAAATGGGGTTAATCGCATAAAAAATTTTAGACTAACTACTTAAAATAACGCCAAGAATGCTCCTACCTGTCCAGGCATGACTTCGGCGTTCGTTCCGCAGATCTTGATGCCGGCGTAGATGCACGCCTTGATGTGGGCCTCCACTACGTCTCGGCCGAAAACCTTGTTGGTTCCGACACCACAGTAGTAGGGACCCTGGGGGCCCGGGAATCCCTGCTTAGGCCAACCAAAAATGGCCCCATCAGCATCCAAAATCGCATACTCCTGCTCCATCCCAAACCAAGGAACTTGATCCTTGGCTTGGTTCATGACGTTCGCGCACTGGAACCGGTGGTTGGTTGCTGGAAACGAGGTTTACACAACGCTCCCGGGCACGTTTTGGTTACGGTGTGGCAGGCCGTCTTTGTCGTAAGTCTCGCACATGACCAGCTTGTTCGGCTTCATCGTGAACGGGTCGTCGAACATGGCCACCGGGTGCAGGAAGACGTCCGAGTGCTCGCCGCTGGCTTGGTTCGTGGACGAGCCGTCGAAGTTCCAGATGGGAAGCTCTGCAAAGGGATTTGTGTTCATCTCGCCAGTCACGTGCTGTTTGCACCCAGCGGGGAGACGGTAGCGGCCGGTTGTGGTCACGTTCCCCGGCGATAGCATTAACTAGTTTTTGGCTACCGTACTCTGCAGACGTCATCACAGTCACGTGGGCATGTGCGCGCCCAGTGCGACCTTTGCTCAGTCACGTGACAGCGCGCGAGTGGCGATATATATACGGTATTTGTGCAGCGACGTCAACAACGTGTTCGCGGGGGTAAAGAACCTAGGGGGCAAGGTTCACAATTCGTCGTCATTTTTTGCTGAAATCCTGACTAGATTTTGAAATGTGGCCTACGTAAGCAGAGGCAGATTGTCTGCAAGGGCTGCTAGCAGCATGATTTGAATGGAACTTAGTCACAGATACATTTTGGAGTTACTAGTCATTTTAATGTGCTATCCATATCAAAAATAACTTAAAACAAATCTAATGCTAAGAAGATCTGTAAGGACTCAATGTCTCAGGATTGGAGACAAATCATCACAGTCTTTGAGTTGGGACCGGGTCGAAATCAAAATGCTTACCATCGACAGTTTGAGGAACGCTGTTCAAGGTGCGAGTCTTGCAGCGCACGTTCTCTCCGGAGCCATCAATCCAGACGTAGGTGCACTGACAGATGTTGGGGTCCAACGGAAGAGCCATGAATCGAGCGGCAACGGCCTTGTCCGTCTTGAACATGTCACGGTAGTTCATCCTCGCTTTCTTTTGACGTTTGCAGAATGCAAAGTAGGAGATGGATAATCTGCAAAAGTCGACATACGGTGGATCAGTGGCTACGACCGCGCGCGAGACGAAAACAGGCTGCTGCTGCCGGCGGCTGTGGGAACATGGCGATAAAGTGCACCGGCATCGTTCTTCACACTCCTCGAGGCCATCGTGGACTTTGGACCGCGCCCGGGCGCATTCGCGTGTGCACACAATAACAACAAAGGCTGGCACAAAGATCACGTGGCGGTCGCATGGGTGTCCAGCTGTCCACTCGCCGCGGGGAAGGAGCTGCCGGCCAGCAGAGTCGCGCTTCTAGGAGGTGGACTAAAGGAGTGGGATGAGGGCTAAGGGCTAAAGGGATTGAAAGAACCAGCTCGTTTGAGCGCTGTAAAATCACAACTCCGAAGTTAGGTGGGGCCTATGGGACGCGAGAGTGCAATCCAAAAGTGCAGTGCCCGTCCGAAGAACCGCTTATCACCGGCCCTCCGGACAGGTAGCTAAAATAGAATCGCCCTATCGCTACGTTCTCTGCTGTCGTCAAATCGAGAAGAGGAGGAGGAGGAGGGCGGAGAAGCTCCTCCTCTTGGTCTACGCCTGCTAAAGGAGCAAAGTCGACAGAAAAACGAGCCCACGTGAAAGCCTCTGGCCTCTGCTGCTGCATGGCTGCGGTTCTTATACCGTCGCGTGGATTGAAGTCCGGCCCAGACGGTCGTGGGCGGAGCGACTTGCTGCTGCTGCGAGCTGCGGCTGCGACTGCTGCTGCGAGAGCAACTATCCATCTGTGGCCGAAATTGTACCGACCACTCAGTCACGTGACTGATCACTGGTTCAGATGTCACAGGCGTGGGTTGCGCATCATCTGCAGGGGACAAGACATATCCGGATGCGACGTTGTTCTGCGTCCGTATAGAAGCTCACTTCCCACACAGAAGTTGGAATTTCAAAACAGTGAATCGCAGTGATTGGGTAAGCTGACATATGAGTGGAGGACTGGAACAGGGTGGACAGAAAAACATAATAGGAAAACTTCCGCATATAAGACAAAATTGTTTTTCCGGGAACAATGTACTGTCGGTGGCTACGTGCGTTTAGGCCAGTTGGTGACAGCACTTAGTGCGGACAACAAGACTCTCGGCGTCAAATAAACACGATCACTGTTCTGAGCACATTAGCGCGTGCTGTCGCACGTGAACATCTTTTCTTCTTTTTGCACCAAAGAACCTTGAACTAACCGATCTTTTTGTTTGTCTTCTTCTCGAAGGCGACGAATGTCGGAAAACAATGAAAAATTGAAACTATTGAGGCCGCATAAGTCTGTATTCAAAGAACCAAGTTGCTGAGAAAAACTATTCCCCGGCGCTGGAAGAAAAAGAATCTGACAGATTCTTAGTCTTATGGACACAGTGTTCCTGGAAATTGTAAAGTACTTTAGAGGCGTTTGTGGTGTGATGATACTTCTTCCCCTCTTTCCCATCCACTCATTCCTGAATCACTCGTCTATCTCGCTGATCTACCTTTGCAGTCTGGTCCGACTCATAAAATATGAGTCATACAGCGACGAGCTAGGATAGACAAAAAATCGCACTTCAGACTGAAATCAAAACATCATATGCATTTTATGTGTGGGCGTTCTACACTGGATTGAACACGTTAGATTCCGTCACATCTCCAATGTTTTGTAGAGCGTGATTTCACGAAAAAAACACGGCTCTCATTAAGCCGAATTGATACAAAGTGCACCAACTTTCGAAATCCACGCCATCCTCGCTGGTCCAATGTTCTATGTACTTTAGAGCTCTGCAGTCCCACAAGGACTATGTCACGAATCCGTCCGTCTCGTTTTCCCATCCACTCAGCTCGCACCGTTGTCAGCTAGATTTTTTGGCTTCACGTGCTGGGCAGCAGGACCTTGACCTCCTCGTTGTCACGTGACAATTTGTTGCTACACGTCAAGAATGAAAGTCCAGAACAAAATCGACCTTTTACGACGCTCCAGTTGCGCGTGAAAACAAGGCAGCTGTGCAGACCGAAGATATCATTTATAGCGCTCGCCGGGCTAAAAATATAGAAACATGATCAGTGATCAGCGGTTGCATGCTCTCACGTGCTCGTGGGTTTACTTGTGTCGCTGATATAGTGTGCTTGTATCCACAATCCACAACATCTCTCGCTATTGGTCCTGATCACACAGACATGACGACGCTTATCCGAGACTTGGGCCTTCATATAGTGGATTAAAGTAGGAATATATCTCCTTTAACGTCCATGTTCAGAGTTATAAGATCTCTTTCCTATAGGAAAATTTCCAAATCGCACCATTTGCATGGTGTGGTCCACTGACCGGACGGCCTCTTGCACTCGGTCTACACTTCGACTCACCCACCATTTTTTACTCCCACCGGCGCTACTTAGCGTTGAAATCGCGTTCATATCGACGCTTACTGCGCGTCACCCAATCAAGGATCAGCTCCTCAAGAACACATTCTGCTGTCTGCACTTCTATTGATTGATTAGAGGCCCGGTTCTCGGCACGGCGCCACTGATAACGTCGCAGAGTTCAGCAGACGTACAGTCCTTCAGCGGTCGTCGGCACTTTCATCGCCGCTAAAAACAGAGAACACTCAGAACGAAGCTCGAACGCAGAGCACGTGAGCACGGCGTGAAGCTGCCCGGTCTCGTGCTCTTCGAGAGCCGTCGACACTCGCATCTGCAAACAGTTGTCTAAGTGGACGGCCGGTCAAAGATCTTTCGCCCTTGTGAAGCGGATGTAATTAGACGATTGCAGATTTGATGGAAGACGGCCCGGCTCTAACGCGTTCGAAGCGTCGAAATGGCTATTTGTCTTCCTCGTGGTATTATACAAAGTGGCAGTTGAAGCGCTTGAGCCTTCAGTTCAATGCTCGGCCGATGTTCAGACACAAGGGCACAAACGCACTTGTGTTCCCGTAAACTAGAAGGAACATGGTGTTGAGTGTTGATGGAGATAATAGAGCCGTAGAACAGTAATCAAAAGTAACATGTGACTCAGACGACATTGCGTGGGTCAAAGGGTCAACGGATTTCTCGGATGCTAAGGATGTTCACAGACAATGCTCTACAGATCTGTCTATTGTCATAAGTGAGCCTTAGGTAACTATTAGGTAGGTCTCACAGGGCAGGACTGTGAACTTCACGTGGCCAGTGTGTCATGTCTCTGCACGTGACGAACTTTGGAACGAAATAAGCCTCGACCGACAATTATTAGCAGACAACTTGTCTGACTAATGTCTTTTCTGTTCTACCCTGCTCGATGGGTCGTGTCAGCGTGTCAGCATATAGCTTTCAAGAGCTGTCTGCGCTCAAACATTAATCCGCCTATCAGTGCCAATAAAAAGTATTGATATGCTCTGTGGTCAATTGCGTGCCGCAGAGGAGCACGAGCCAGCGGTAGGCGCCATTTCGTCCGTTTTTGCCTATCACAATGGACTATAAACGCTTCCGGAGGAGGTCACGTGACCCAGCTCGGCCTGTGTAAACAAATGATGAATGGTGGGAACGCGGTTGTGATGAGTAAATGTTCCTCTGCAACCTAGAAGGCTTTGCACTTGATCGTTGATCATTCATTCATAAGCTAGTGAAGGTCAAACAAGCGGCAAGTGGTCAAAGGTCTTGCCAAGAGCTTTCTCAGAGGTTCGGTATCTGCACTTCTTGAGCACCTAAATATGTGACGCGGCCATGAAGAAAACCTTTCAACGTGATAAGTTTTGCAAAAGGGCCAGAAAAATAACTTGACTCCGTAAAATACAATGAAAAACCACAGCCCTTTTTTACAATGTTTTTCTCCAAATGAAGACCTGCAAACCTCTTCCAGTCTAAACCTCTTCCTCTTGCACATGATAGCATCTACAATTTTTGTCTAATTTGAGATCTGCTCTTTACAATGTGCTGTGAACTAACTCCTGTGAATACCACGTGAACCGACAATGGACTATTGAAACACGTGATCGATGCTTAGAGCGAACTACTGGTCAGAGGTGAGTGACAGCTGCTTGTGTGCAGTTGAACCCGACTAATTTTAATGCAGACACGATCGAAACGAATTTGCCACAACGTTAAACTTAACCTGAAGATACTGTATTGTGTTGATTTGAAAAAAAATTAGAAGCATTGTAATCCACTTCCTCGACATAGGTATTTTTAAGATTAAAGTTCCCGTGTGAAGTTCACGTGAGCCAGATGCTTCAAAACGTTTAAAGTTCGACCAACAGCTGTTTACTTCTGCGACGTTACAAAGAATTTGTGGGGGTTCGCTTCAAACGTCTGATGTATACGTTTTATGTTTATCGTCTAAAGCCCTCCGTGCAAAACTCCGGTAAAGGAATTTTGAACGTCTGCTGTTCTGCAGGTGGTCGTAAGCGAGCAGCGGGTACCATTTCCGTTTTCAGTGCCACAATGAACTATAAAACGCTTCTGATGGCGTGACCCAGCGCCACACACGTAAACAAGCGATGAATGGTGGGAACCCGGCTATAATCCGATGAATGCAACCGTTTTGGCGTTGGGTCGGTAGGTACCATTTCGTTCGTCGGTAACAGGCGTCTTCAATGGTCTATAAACACTTCCGGTCAGGAGCACGCCACACAACACCACGCCTGTACCTTGTAACTGGTGAGGGATTGCACAAAATCGGTCAACCTTGGTTTGTAAATTTGTCTAGGCAATGCATCTACTACTCAACAATACGCTGCTGATAAGAAATTAACAAATTTTGGAGGACTGTAGACAATTGAAACACTAGTTGAACAAGCGCTTAGAATAGATTTTAAAGATGTGCCTCCGAGCCAATGTTAAGATTCTAAAACTCCCTCCTGGGCCAGATAGTTGTAATTCGGGAGCTACTGCATGAGGGCGTCAACGTGACAAGCATGCCCAGTCTAAAGAACATCTCCGATAGGTTCAGGAGAGTCCCTATGCTAATATCTCTGTGATGGTGCTTAGTTATTATTCGTTAATGTGACCTGGCTACATTTCGGTATCAAGGAGGTATCGGCAAGTGTCAAAAAGACTTTTGAGATTGAAACATGTTTTCCGA
>KN170207.1:0-18964 GCA_000757755.1 Steinernema glaseri
ATCTGTAATAAGAAACCGTAGTTTTTGGAAAGCTGCACATGTACTGCGGAAAAGAAACAACGAGCATCTGATTCTGCTTAATGGAGTGGGAAATGGAGCAGGTCCTTTGCGATCTATTTGGGGGGGGGGTGGCTCAGGCTAACTTCTACGTTGGGTTGAGCCAAGGGACAATTCGGGTTGAATAGCAGGTTTTGTTTCTAGTAACACTGCTTGCGAGCACCCGGCGCAAGAGCACAAGAAGGAGAAGCCGCGTTGCCATGTTATCATCGACCTGGATAGTGACTAATCTTGAAATAATTGTCATTTGTTGTGCGAGACCCGAGACTCGCGACCGTTTTTAAGAAAACTGCCGTTCGCTTTTCACAGGGGTTACTGGGGCGGACAGGAACTTCGCCTTCGACCGAAAAGTCTCGACCGAGTCTCGGCATTTCACCCGAGACCGAGACCCGAGACTTAGTCTCGGCCAAAACCCCCAAAAACCCGAGACTCGAGACTTGCACAGCCCTGCTTCAGAGTAATTCCGAAAATTTCACTCTACAATCGCGGTTTCTTCGCCCATGACATTTGCTTGCATAATCGTCTTTATAATACAGTTCAGGACCTGCTCAGTACAATCCTACATGGACTACATGGACCTGCTCGGTACAATCCGATGACTAGTCGTCACGATTGTTAGCTTGTATCTCTCGCTGAATTTCCCGATGAAAAGCTGGCAGCAGCGTTGTCGGAAATCTCGCCGAAAGGCAAGGTACAGGAACAAATTCATAGAAGAGGAGAGCCCATAAAGACAATATATAATTCCAACAAGCAAATCCGATAGGCGAAGTACGCGCAAATCTTGAAGAACAAGGACGATGTTCGGTGTTGCGACCAAAAGAACCGAACAGCCGGTGATAAAAAAGAGGATACGGTTCTTTCGAGTATCTTCTTTTGAAACCTTCGACGCCTGACATGCAGTGTAAACTCTTCAAGTAGCATTCTCTTACCTTTTTTTGGTTTGCCATAAAGGCAACAATAACTAAAAGGACGAAGCTGACGAAGAACAGGACGGAAACAAGAGCAAAGTGGGTAATTCCGTATTTCTTTCCGCTGGCCTTTAGAACATCGCACATCCGTGAACGTAGTACGGTGCTGCTGTCATTCATCATAAACATTCCTACGATCCAAACAACCTGCAAAGCTGTTTTGTTAAGCAATGTTAGAGGCATGGACCGCTTGCCGTAGCTCCAAGGACACCAACCAAAGCGAGGACTATTTTCCCTGTGAAATTGCAGGATCTTTTGTAGAAAGCAATGAACTGAATAGCAATTAGGCGCTCCAAAGACAGCATGAAGTTCATGAACGCGGGAAGTAAACCTGTAAATTTGTGTTTACTGTTGTGGTGTGTGGATTTTGGCTCTTTTTCATAGGTAAGAAAAGCACAAAACACAAAGCAAGACATTGACGTGAGCGACCACCACTTAGACGTCAAAATAAGCAAGTTATTCGAAGGTGTTTGATTTTCCTGCATTCTGATCGTTTCTCAATCATATTCACATGTACTGTGAATATTTCAGAGAACTGCAAATAAAAGGCGACCTATAAATGGCGGTCTGCAATTAACGCTTGCTAACATTTTCCCACAAAGCCTTTGATGGCGACTTCAATGTGCACAAAGAGAATTCTCACACAACCAGTTTAACTGCTCTGAACTTGTGTAGGCGCTCACCTCCTAAGATTAAAAAAGCAGGAAATATCGCTTTCGCACAATCCATAGGGTGGATATAGTCGTGAAATCGACCAGACTCGACGGAATGACGACGGACTGCTCCTGCGAAGATGTACGAAACACCGTTGATCTAATTAAATAGCGGAAATCAAACTACTACCCTGTGAAACATGCTTACCAAATCTGAGAAGGCCAAAGCTTGGAAGAGAACCAGTGTAGTCCTCATCTCTTTCCTACTCCACAGCACGATGAGCACGAGAACGTTCGTTAAGACAGCGAATACTCCGAATCCCATGTACAGGTCGAAACGTGTCAGGAGACCGTCGTCCATGTCGCCAACCGTTTCTTTTCGGTTTGAATCAACCTTCTTGGGCATGTGAATCAACGTGGGTCCTGGGAAAATGGGGACCGCCCTCCGCCTTCATGGACAACTCCGCATTTCCGCAGCGTGCACTCAAAACATAGTTAAAGGCCAATCGAATTGAAGTACGCTGGTTGCCATTTTGAATATTGTCTGACGTACTTAAGGACAGTATATCAAGATCATGATAAATCTGGCACACATTCAGACAGCGATCGTATTAAGGGGCAAACATCGGCACGTGCGCATTGTGGAACGTCTCGGGGCATTAGCAACTTGGTAAATTGGAAATCTAAAAGGCCAAGTGTAATTGGTTTAGTAGTGTAATTTCTGGAGCTTAATGTCAGGGATCAATCTGATTTTACTGCTCCGGAGAGCTTAGAATCAACATTTTTCCCATCTTCAATAAACAAATGATGTGAACGTGCAGTATAAGGAGGAACGTAGTACACAATCACATGTTGCACTCGTTAATCACCAAAGGTATACTGTATATCAAGATCTTGCATATCTTGTATGTGATAAGGCTGCCTATAAATCGTGATTTAACAACGCATCTAGCCTTATTTTTACGCTTATTTAACGTACTGAAGTGTGCCCTTGCCTGCATACCAATTTTGTATTCTTTAAAACTTGTACAAGAAATATTTATTTAATATAAGCTAGTCACAGCAACATACTGGTGCAGAAGTGTGTCGCCTCTACAAATGATTCCAGTGAACTTCTGAAGGTAATCGTTATTAAATTTTTCGCCAGTAACCACAAAATGTGAGTCACCGGACACCTGTTTGTGACCGACCACTGGCACTGAATTGCCTGAAACTGATCAAAGAATAACTGAACGTTCCTACTGAGTACTTGTGATAGAGAATGTCATGTACAACTTCGACTTCGAGCAAAAAAGGTGTGAATTAAGGCGCTAAGGCATGGTGGTTTATTTTATGCGCCTTTACCTGCGTTGTGTCAATTTATTTATTTTGAACTGCACTACCAAGAAGTTGTTGAGCCTGGCAAATTCTTGGTCTGTGATGCTCTGAAATTATAAATTATTTTGACCATGAGAACAAAAAATACGTACACGGGCCATTCTCATGGACATGTGGGTGTTCACTTCAAATGATGTCACGTTGATCTGCTTGGACGTTCACTACGGGCCAAGTTGACCTGAAATTTGTTTCAGGAAACGATCGGGCCACATGAACGATCTATTGATGTTACAGATCATGATCCACGTATAACAATTGAATGATTTTTTTGGTGTCCCATTTTTGTATAATAAAAAAAGTAAAAGAGTTTGAAATTCTAATAGTCAGTAATAGTAAGTAAAAGAGTTCGAAGTTCTAACTCTATTACTTCAGCTGCTCTTTTATGCATGTGCTTCTCTAATGTGAACTACACAACACAAAAAGCTAAATGAAATTACGTAGATATCTGTAGTTCGCTAAAGTCAGGGAGTCCGGATTGGCTCCCTATGCTAACACCATCAATCTTCAGAAGAACAATTCAGAGGTAGATATCTTTGATATCAACTGCTCCTTATTTTTTGTGCTCTGCGGAATACTGTCACTGTTTATTGGAGCCTGTGGTTCATGATCAATATAGGAAAAGTGCGTTGTTTTCATTATACATGTGATCCAATTTACACATTAGTGGTATTAGTATTTCTCGGAAAATTATGTGTCTGTTAGTTGGCACAAGAACTAGAAAAGTATTGGAGCTCATTACAGGGTCCGCGTAAACTTTATTCATTTTCACACGCTTAACATGTGCCGAATGGTAACAGATCGGTTTTTCGACTATTTGAATATCTCAAACATTAATGATCAATAGAGTTTCTAAACATTGTCACTGGGCTCCTATTGTTGCTGGAGTACTGTAAACAAATTTGTTGTCTTTTGCTACTAATTTACAAATTTTAGGCGCTTTACGGGGTAATTTGAAAATCTGTCTTTCTGAAAATGTAGGTACCGATCAGCCGCATCGGTATGTTCTAAATTTGCAGACTCCGATGACGTCTTCGAAAAGTTATAACATAAACAGTGTTTGCGCTTGGAAACGGTATACAGTGCGATGCCTTTTAAAACTGTAGTCATCTATGGCTCATGTTCATCTTAAATCAATTGTCGCTCACTTTTTATGCTGTTTTTACCAGAACGATTAATGATCCCATTGGCCGCGCTAGTAGGAGAACTATAAAAGTTTACTAGTTTCCACGCAGGACTACGGTGACAATGTTTCTGCGACGAGTATAAAATTGGATGAGGAAGAACTTGAAGCGTGCTGGACACCAAATTTTTAGTTCATACAAAAGGATTGCCAAAGAGATGTGAAATTCTATAAAGGCTCCAGTGCTACAGAGTATATTTTCCTAACATGTATGTTTCAGTATTCTGTTCTACGCATTCAAACACATGAGTCAGTTGAGCTAAAGACGTTTGCCAATACGAATTCAAACAAGTCATTAAAATTACTTTGTCGTCTGATGGTTTTTTGTCACCCTGTCGTAAAGGTGTAGTCTCACACCGAGGGTGCCATAAAATAGTTACGTTATCTCCACTCACTTACCGTAACCCGACGGATTGTGAGTTGCTACTCCCTAACTCTGGATGATTGTCATCTGTCCGCGACATTATATTTAGCATTAATTTATGGTAATTTTGGTTGGATTGCGGTCACGTCGTCATTTGTCTAAGGCGGTAGCGGAGCAGCAGTATTGTGTGAGAAAGGGCGTCGTTCCAATGCGCGCACCTCTGATGTTGCCGAATCGGGCGAATCACAAATCGTTATTTGCATAATGTCGGTCTGTCGGCCGGCCAGTCAGTGGTTGTTTGCGGTCCGCCCCTCATGCGAGAGGAAGCTGTGAACAAACGTAATTCCAGGGAGGACGAGGTTACGTGTTTTTCCCGTGACCGTCTATGGGCTCGAGGCACTGCGCGGGCTGTCAACCACGAGGACGCACAGTGGGGACTCCGCTTAATTTCCCTCGTTCTGTTGACTGACCGTGTGCGCAGTAAACCGCCATCAAGCAAGCAGGGCAGATGGGCGTCGACGCAGGAAAGAGCCGTTCAAGAAGCAGGCTAATCTGCTTTGATGGATTATTGGATCACGTACCTACAGAACGCGCAGACCCTTTTGTGGACTGCGCGAGAAGTACTTGAATTGCGTAACAGAAGGACGCAAGGTGGTTGTGTGTTGCGAAAGGCACATCGTGAAATGGGATACATAAACAAAGTGTCGATTTTGGGGAGGCGGACGTTCGGTGATTGTAGTGGCGCAGCCGACCGGGGATCGAGCCGGAGGGCCTCGAATAGGCGGCAGGCGGAAAGTTGAAAGAGATTTGTGGCACATGAGAATTAATTGTGAGAATGACGCCGAGGAGTCATCGGGGACAGTGCTCCCGCCGAGGGGGAGGAGTATGAGCGGAGTGTGAAGCCGCGAGAAAAAGAGAGGAGCAAAGAGACATTTCTGTGATGAATCAAGTGGTCTTCCTTTGGCTCCATTCCGACGTACACTTCAGTCTCCACCGCCCCATGTGTCCCTCCGGCGCCAAACAGCCTAGAATTTTATGAATAGGAGCACTGTCGCCGAAAAGGAAACGATCTGTCGCGGTGTCTATAACCAGCAGGGTGCCATGTCACTACTGCAGCCAGCTGGGCGTCCGCTGCATGTTCACTTTCCCGTACAAGCACCTTCACATTACTCTACCGTAGTCCGCGTGTCTCCGATCGATTCCATGACAGTCGTCTTAGCGGCGCAACTCCATTGCCCTCAGCTCAGTATGTATCTGCTCATTCTGGTGTCCTCTACCCCCTGATCATCAACCGTTTAGTCCACCTCGTCATTTGCTGCTTCTGCTTGATATCTTTTGTTTATATCTCGCGTTCATAATTGCGCTAGGTTAGCAAAATTTACGACCGCGCCCATCTGCGAATGTGTCAAAGCCGCGCACAGAGAGAAAGTGAAGAGGGTGAGCATACTGTATTAGGCAGGCGCGAACTAGCCAAGCGATGATCCGATCGGTCGGCCAATGATTGATGAGGGGACGAGGAGGAGGAACGGTTGCGTGAGAAGCCTCTCGAGTAGGAGGGGATTAGGCCGTTCGTTAGGCGGCTTGATCAATGCTATCTTGTTCAGTGAAATATGCACTAATTAGATTAGTAATTCGTTCCTTACGCGATCTTCTCCGTCGTTCTTTTTCACGGTATATATCGTATGTTAGTGGTAAGTCTCCATAGGGTTTCACAAGAGTCAAGCGTCCCCATGATTCAGGTGCCTTTTCATTTCCAGTCTGAATCACAATCTGACGGCAAAACGTTTCTGAGGACTTTTAGATGATGTGGAAAATTGGCAAGATAGGAAGATTAGAATATTTTTGTCAGTATTATCTCTTCTAACAATCTGAGATAAAGTAATGAACTAAAATGACGGTAAGACTGTCGACGAGAACCAAAAACGGGATACTAACGTGGCAAATTGTAAAATATCGACTGCAAAGCTACAGTATGACCCAGAAAGATGTGTGGTAAGGAAAATTTAAGGTTCTTTTTCTCAAGGGTTGGGATTAATACTTGAAACATCTTGCTTATAACTTCGGTCAACAAATTTGTTCTAGCATGTTCTTAATGAAGAACTGAACTGTCCAACAGAGCTGTCCTTTGAGAGCTGTCCTTCCAACAAAGCTTCTACAAACCACAATAAACTCTTTTCATGACCACTGTCGGTGTTTTAAAGAATTCTGTTTTCAGAAGGTCTCGTTTGAGAAACGTGCAGAGCATAAATAGATGACTAAGTCGTTCTCCACTTCTTTCTTGCTCTCCGCAAACTATAGTTGATTTTGATTCTCCACGCAGTTTCTTATTCCCTTTCATCAGCGATGCCTTCGATTTGAAAGGCAATTCTCCGAAATTAGATTTGCCGACAGCTTGAAATGAGCTGTGTCTGTAACCGCACCTCGTCCCATTCACCTTTTTCTCCGCTGGACAGTAATCTGCTCCCGCCTTTCGACCATTTGCCTCTTAAGGTTCCTGAATCAGCACGTACTTTCCGTGCATCAACCTCTTTTCATTGTTATACACAAGAGATATTTCAGTGACCTCTCGGAAACCAAACCCCAAAGTTTTAAGAGTCAGTACTTTAGCGAACAACGTCTCCGCCCTACTATGCTTATTGTAGTACTTTGACTCTCCGAGTACGGGCCGCTCGCCAGCCGCCTTATGACACACCCCAGAGCCCATTGAGACGGTCGAGTTGCTGCTCCAGTGCACCAGTTCCGTGCCTGTTCGCCGAGCTTCTTGCACCGCCTATAAACGGAAGTGGTCGTATTTTTTGTCCGTTTCCCAGCAAGGACAACCAGACTAAGTGCCGTCGGCCGTTCATCCGCTCGATCGCTCATTGTTCGGTGAATGTTTGTTGTGTGAGCGCGGCGCACCGCGTGCAGATATCGTATAATCATAATGTATTCGCGCCACATTACCTTACTCGTTTAATGGCCTCCTCCATTCCGTCTATTCACCTTTCAGGACCTCTAGCGTTGGCCGTCGTCCTCTCCCCGCACCGCTTCCCATGGATATAGAAGCGATCTCGGCTGAACTGCAGAAGATCGCCAGTGCCAAGTAAGCGCGTGTTAATTTCGCTTAATCAAACACTGCGGCCGCACCACTCACTACCGTATGCCGCGGCGCGCTCTCTTCATTCGTCGCCTAGTCCACCACTTCGCGCCGCAACGGGGTCGTAAATTCGGCTGAAATGAAAACATTGTGACAAGCGCAAAAGGGGAAATGTCAAATCGTTTATCTCGGTCGTCGCCGGGATGACAAATTTATACTTCAAATGAATTTTTGCGAAGATGTACTATCCGCACGCGCGTTCTACAGGAAAGCGACGACAACCGGAAGACGATGCAGCATGCCAATTGTTTAGGAGCAGAAATATGCGCATATTTTAGTTGGCAAACAACTTTAGTGTGCATGGCGGCATCTAAATCTGTTAAGATTGTTTGAGATCTACCATATCCTCTCTATAATATTTTTGGCCCATTGAGCTCAAAAAATGACACATACTTTCCAAATTGCTTGTGAGAGATCCCAATCTTCTTGGCGATCCACACATTATACATGATCCAGTTTGGCCCAAACCGGAAATACCATTAGACACGTTGGAAAAAAGAATTGGACAAGAACATGGCTGGACTATCTTCAATTTATTCATGGAATTGTTCTCAGATTCAAACTGGAGGATTTCGAAGCCCGACGGGGCGAACTTCTTAGCGATCTCGCCGAATTCCAACAGACCGAACAGTTCATAACTGAAACGGAAAGAGTGATTAGGGAACTTCAAGATGAGCGAGATGCGCATACAGAGATCATTCAGCAGATCAACCAGGTATGCATGACAATTTCTGGAACCATATTCAACGTCATGTAGGACAAGAAGGGGTTAGAAAATGTCGTGTCCGAAGAGCGGGAAAAGCAAAGGGATATGGAAGCTAATCTGACGAAAAAGTACGATCAGATATTCAGACTACTTGAGCAGTCCAACCAGCTGGCCAAGGAGTCTGGAATTCCGGAGGAAGATCTCATACCCGCTTCGTTGATACCGCAGAGCAAATGTGCGAAGTAAGTTGTGTCTACCGTAACCCTTACAAATTTCCTATTGTGCAGTCTTATGCAACCAGTGGCTCCAGTCATTCCTCCAAACTTCTTCAATCAGTTTAAAACGAGCATGCCAGCCCTGATGCACCAAGCAGCGCTGTCGCTCAGCTTCGACCCGGCCATGTTTATGGCCGCAAATCAAGCAGGCCACCAATTGGGTCGTCTCCACATTCCCAGAGTCCCAATGCAGAACCCGATGACCTCGGTAGCAGGAGGTTCCGGTCTGTCCAGCATGCCTTCATTCAGCAAAAGCAGTGATCACCAGTCGCCGCCGATGAAAGTAAGTCGCGATTACGGTAGCCTGTCATCTGACACCTTTCCACTTTAGACGTGTCAAACATGTCTTCAACAAATCCATCGAAATGCACCGATCTGCCCAATGTGCAAAAGCAAGAGTCGATCAAAACACCCAAAGAAAGCAAAGAGAAAAGCCGAGGGATGACGAACGCCGACCTCGCCGCTCACTACTTGACCTCTCGCACTCTACTGTATTTATTACTTCGCTCTAATCTCAAAAGATTGTTTGATGTGATTTATTTCGTATTACTCTCATTATATCTTCTTTTCTTTACCACTGTCTTGTTCTTGCAATACGGACACATGGGCGAGCTCCGATGGATTCTTTGTTTGCAGTTGACGCAGCTCTGAGTTGTCGGAATCTAATGGGCCGGTGCAGGAAAACACGAAAGAAAAATTCTTACCTTATCCTTTGGAGTAACCAGAAGCCGAGGAGGAAAGAAGAACGGATTAGGAGGGAAGAAATTCAAGAAATGGGTTGGCGGAATAATGGGTTCGACTTGGAATTGGCCGTTGGTCACGCTGAAATTGTCTATGAGAAGACTTTTAAGTCGTTGGTATTAAGGCTTACTCTTTGAAAATTGAGAGCACGCTGCCATCTAAGAGTTGCTCGCCCGAAAGTCCCGTCAATCTGCAGAAATCATTAGTTCTATGCAGTTCCATCTGGAAATCAGCAATTTTGCGAGCCAAGTGAATCTTTTTCGTTTCTTGAGAGTTTCGCAGGTTCTTTAGAATGTCTTCCAAATGGTTGATGTCCTGAAGCCATTCAAGTTATGTTAAAGGGACACAATTTTTGGCTTACCTGGTTAATCAATCTTAGCTCCTCAGCATGCGCTTTCCTCTCTGTCTCCAGGCCCGCCGAGCAATGCTCACACTTACTCAGGAATAGCTCGTTAGAATTATACTCACCGAGATCCTTTGTCAACCTGGTGAGACATTCTTTCAGTTCGTGAACTTTTGAACTAAACTACCGTATACAGGAATGCATTTCCACGAGTCGATACTAACCTTGCTTCCCCGACTGAGACGAGCTGTTTTTCCATCGGAGCAATTCTGAAAATCATATGTAATTTCAGGTCGGTAAACGCAACAAACATGGACCTCGCTAGGAGCGCCACAAGGTCAAACGCGTTTAACACCTCATCAACTACACAATCGGTGCCGCCGCGCAATCGACACCTCTGTGCGAACTCGGCCCTTAAATGGCTGCCGATAGGTAATATGTAATCAGCGGCGGAATCGTTAAGACGAGTCGGAAGAGGATCCGTCGCGGAAGAGGTTGTTCATCGCCACTCATTGGACGCCTGGGGAAGGACTCGGCGGCAGTGACTCTTCAAGCCAACTGCAGATCGGCGTGAAAGCGCGAAGACAAAATAATGACACAACATCACTGCGTCGGCGAACGTCTTTATATGGGAAAATGTCCATTCTCATAACATTTCTGTTCCTTCAACAGGGGCACAGTCAAGTAAAGGGCGATCGTACACTTGGCGATCAAGCGCTTCTCGAGCAGCTTTTCGTTCCCTGCATGATCATTAGCGCGCAAACGCGGTGCTATTCTTGTTCTCACGTTCTGATTAATTCGCAGACCGCAACATTCCACCGGAGTACAGTAGCCGGAAGGCCTCGGCGGCTAAACATTGGCGCCGTCGGAGACTGATCATTAAGTGCGATAACTGCTGGGGCAAAGGGCAACAGCACTTTGCAAAGTTAGGAAGCCAGTATGGGAAACAACTTTCCACCATCGTAAACTTTATTGGTGATTGGACTGGTCGTCCTCATAATTTCATCGTTCTGTCGATTTGCCGCTCCTTAAAATCAGAGGGAACGACGGGAATTATTGTTTATGGTATTATTTTATTTAAAATATACACATATCAATATTACAGTTACATCGGAAGGTACATTAAATATAAACTGATAGGGTTTACAGTGCCCTTTCTCTGACAAGAGGGGGAAGTGGAAAAGAGAACAGGAAAAAGGGAAAGATAGTTCTCACAAGGATTTTAAAATTTTTAAATGATATTTTAGATGCACAATTTTTAAAATTATTTATGACGCGCTTCCCTTTGTGCTGGCTGTAACAGACTGTCGGCTTGCGAGCATCGATGTTCGAGATTTTCGTGTATATTTGTTCAATTGACGTAGCCAAAATAATATATTGCGAAACAAGAATCCAAAAAAATAGTATGATATAGGCCCCAATCGTACGTAGAAAAGAGAACACTACAAACTTAATTTGCTTATTAACTTTTTTTAAATATTTCTTGACCCTGTTTATGGAACAGGTATTTTTTCAATTACATACTTTGGACCAGTCGCTGATCTAGTGAATAAGTGCTTAGATTGAAGAGCTGTGAGTTGAAAAGTGGCTGGCCAGGAACGAGCTTCCTATGAATATATCTCTCTTGCTTTTTTCCTAGGCCACCAGAACATGTAACTCTTTTTTCATGGAACTCATCTAACTCCTTTTTATCTCTCATTTAACTCTTTGTATACTGTAACGAACCTCCTCTGGAGACTTGATCGTACTGCATGTGGTGGGAGAGCAGAGTATTGGCGTCACGACCAGCGGTCGTCACTTAGCCTGAGTGTTCCCTTCCCCGAGTAGCCTTGAAGCCTGAGGCTTCAAGTTCTGTTTTTCTAACTGGGCAGCCTGTCCTTCATATTCCGACGCTTCTTCTTAAAGTCCGTCAAGAGCTTCTCCAGTTCGGCAGTGGTTCCAAGATTGCCGGAGAGCCCTGCTCCTCTTTTTTATCTTCAACGTCCAGCATATCCTCGTCGTCCATCTCTTCTTCTTCCTCTTCGTCGTCTCCATCGGCGAATTGGACCTTCTTCTTCGCAGGCGTTTCTCTCTTTTCGGTTTTTCGCTTCTGCGTTCGGTCGTCGAGCTTCTCGTCGTAGAGGTCGGCATACGTGTAACTTGTAACAACGTCTCAGTCATCATTGTCCAGGAACGGCGCTGTTACCAGTTAAAAAACATCAGAACTTACGTCTATGTCGTCCGAGAATCCTTCGGCCGCAAGCCAAGGCCGCCAGCTTCTTGTCAATGTTTTTCCTGTCTTTAGGCTTCAGACTCAACAGGTCCGCGCGGCTCTCCTCGTTCTGGTCGTCGGGGAATTGGATGTCCTCGCCTTCGTCCAACTTCTCCTCGTCTTGTTGGTGTGCGTGGAACTAGGCAGCATCGGGTTTTCGTTCTCGTCATTTTCGTCCTCCTCTAGTCCTTTACAGGCCTTCCTGATGGCTTCAAGCCTCTTGTTGAAGACCTTCAGAGCGTGCTTCGTCGTCTGCGCGACTTGCTACCAGATCACCTCTTGATTGGAGGTCCTAAGTTGTTCAGGAAAGTACCGAGCGGCGTGAACGCGTGGAAAATGATCATCAAGATGATGTCCAGATTCTGCGCAAAAACCGGGGTGGTACTCGAGGTGTAGCCGTACTTGAAGGTGGACGCGTTTGACCGGTATTTCCACGAAATCACGCGAGTTTAGATATTTTATTTTCGATAAAAAAAATCTGCCCATTTCTAGTCCGAACCATGACAACTGTCACATTCTCTGGTTTGCTTTCGGCGTCATGCTCAACGAGGGTCTCTTCGTTATGTAGCTTCTGCTGCCCTGGGAACAAGTACAGGAACATCATTTCTGCAATTGCTGACACGGACGGTAGTCGTAAAACAAATAACATCGGCTACCTGAAGTTGCACCACCCTCCTCAGAACATGAAGGAATTTGTTATTCATTCGTGCCTTATAATTCCGACTTTGTGAACTTCGAGGCATGAAGAGGCTGGATTCGGGTGGTTGAATTCCACTAAAACAGTCATTATTAAGGATTACAGGAGGTTAGTCCAGGGAAATTCAAACGCTTTCGCCATGCCGAAATGTCGATCGCAAGGTTCTCTTCGAGGAGGAAACAGCTGATCGGAAGACTTTTTCTCAGGACGTGACAGTTAGAGAGGTGAGTTCCCTTAGACTTAAGCGTTACATTCCATACGCTCATTACAGAATCGTATTCGATCGCTCTATGACATCCTCTCGCGACTGAATCGTAAAGCGTCTGTACTTTGGATCCGCAATATCTGTTGCCCGTTCGATTGGAAAAACTTGTGATCTTCCGAAGACAGATTCCTTCAGCGACAATTACTGCTTGGAAGTGGTGTTGCCCGTTCGTCGGTGGCGCTTCACGCCACATATGATGCCTTAATTTCTTGTCAGATGAACGGAAGAGTCATCTGAACATTAGAAACCTCTTCGAACACCTCTACACCCAATGGGTACAATTTTCAGCAGACTGCGTGACCATCGTGCCAATGAGCTCTAGAATCGAAATGTGGGATCAGAATGTGGGCCCATTGGGTGCTATTAAATTACTGTAGATTGTTTCACATTTCCCATGTTTGCTCGAAGCAGGATGTAGATTACTTATATCGTGTATTCATGTTGTAGAAAGACAGCATATGTATGTTTATCACCGTTGCTAGAGTTTCGCATTAAATTCAGACCCTCTACATTCTTGGTCTATCCTGCTGCACACTTTATAAAATACATGCAACAATTCGTGTTTGCACGAGAGGACAAACGATCTTTTCAAAAATGATTGACCCCAATTCCCCTTGTGCAACAAAGACCCTGTGAAGTGACCCAGATTTCCTTTCGGCTTTTGTGTTTCTCCATGTCAAAAACACATTCCAACGCCATCATTAAAACGAGAGACAGGATCGCTGCGTGAGGTATATCCTGTATTACATAAAGCTACAAACAGCCCTGAGGAGACGAGAATTGACGCGACGAAAACAGTGACTCAATCATCTAGTACATCATCATGACACTTTTCTTCTGCAGTGACGTCGGTTGTCCAGCGTTGTCAGGGGTTCGCATGACTTTTGGCCGACTTCCGAAGGCGGCGATATATTCATCGGCGCTAAAAGCATCTTGTTATTTTTGGCTCTCACGACAGGAATCTTTACTTCGCGTCGTCAGGAATCCTTCGTGGAAGATTTGTTGAGACCGGAGCAGATTCCGCTGGAAGCGTGTGCAGTATGGAAGTGGAAGCCGCCTTGCAGTTCGACGCCGGAGTCATACCGCGGTCTTTCAGCTGACGGCCTTCGGAGTCACTTCGCCTGGGGGGACGGATTCTTGTGGCGGGCAATGGTGACGGTTTCGGTGGCGGTGGTAGCGGCGCTGGAGGGAGAGGTTCGGAGACGCTCGGCCGGTCGCTGGAGTCGTCGTTTGAAGGGTCATGACTAGAAGTAATACATCTTTAATACATCTCCATTTAATTTCCATGTTCAGAATAATAATCAGAGAAGTTATACACATCATCTTATATCACATATGCTCTGAAATCACTTGTTATCTCCAAACAGAAGTGCCGGTTCACTTCGAAATCTGAAAGTTGGTCTATTCCTTTCGGATTTCAAGAGCTAGCAAAAACAAAATCACACGACTTTTATATTATATGTGACACTTACATCTCCTTCGTGTTCACCTTCGTCCGCTTTCGTTCGTTCCCACTGCCCGATAGCTTCAAGGATTGTTGGCTGACTAAAAGAAACGGCGTTGAAACATGCGCCTGCGGGTGCAAGAGTGCCCAGGCACGGTGCCGAGCAGCACGCATTGACACGAGTTAATGCAGCAGCGAATAAAATTTAGCAGCTTGCTGCGGGCTGCATCGTTTCAATAGCGGCGCGCGGTGCAAAAGTGACGTGCCAGGAAGTGTTTTGAACAGGCGTTAACCTCTTAGGCGTAGACAGAAGGGGCATAACGGAATTTTCGGCATAGCGACGTTTCGAAAAAGCGTGCAGGACACAAAACGTCAGAATAGGAAACGACCGGATCTTACCTGACTTCAAGCCGTTGTCTGCGAGTAGCGGTTTGCGTTTGTCGTTCTCCAAGATGAACGTTGCATGGGACATCATAGAACTCGCACGAGACTCACTCGCTTCGGCGGCCTTCTGAGACGATGGCACAACATTAGAAGATGGAAGTTGACGGTTCTTCTTTGACGTTAAAGTTGAAGTGTGTTGCCGACGGGATCCAGGGGGTCGTCGAGGAACGGTGCCGGGAGGTAACGTATCCAGTTTGTCGTCCACGAGAACTGGGGGTGCTCCGCTTTGTCGGAACTTCTTGAGGAGCAGTTGCTCACCGAATAGTTCGGTTAATGTCGGCTTCATCGAGTCCGTGCTATCGATCTCCGCTTCGGCATAATCTCCCTCCTAAATGTATGAGTTCTATGAACAGCAAATTAGATATGAGTGGATTTTCCATTTCGTAAAACCAAAAGTCATGCTGAACCAACCTCGTCTTCGTCATCGGCCGACGGCGTAGGCTTCTTTCCTTTTTCAGCATCAAGTTCTAAAGTGAAGATTAGATAAGAGTGCAACCTGCATGTAAAACGAGGAAAGCGGTTCCTGTGCCCTGAGAACTCATATCGTGAGCTTCTGAAAGTTCTCTCACAAATGAGGTCTCAGGGATTAGGAACAGCTCGGTCTCCAACTGCCGCTAGTCACCATGTTTAATAGATACTCTGGATCGCCAGGAAATACAGTACCAAGGGGTAATCAACAACACTATTGATTAGGGAGAGCGATCAATAGAGGGGGGTTCGAGGAACAAAAAATGAAACGAAAGCAGGGAGAGGACTGGTGCTACACTAATGCCAAAGGGGTGCAATGGCTGAGGGGAGCAGGGAAGCTACTGGGAATGGGCAAGTACCAGACAACGAGCGATGTCTTGAAGCGATGGGACTGAAGACCATTTAATTTTTTGCTGCGCTTCCAAACGACTGCTCTGGGCGGTACGCCGGCCGAGCGTCTGCCTTCAGCATCAACTATAACATAAGAGAAGCGGCGGAAGGCGACCGGCACCACCACTGTGCTACACTTCTCCCCCGGCCCTCGTCGAACCAACCAGCCCCCGAACCCCCGACTCAACGAACGACCTGGCACCGACGCACACGCGACGCGCAGCGTGTATCGGCCATAGTCGCCCGAAAGGCGGAGCCGTTTAACGTAAGGTACGATATGCGGATGATGGTGGTTGCGATTCGAAAAAATGAGAACAAAGCCGGAAGAGACATTGCAGCGGACGCGGCCGATTAGGGAAACTGGAACGAAGAGATCCGAATCTCTTTTTCGAAATCCCCGGAATGTTGCAACTATTCAAATGGGTTCTAACGACGAGGGGGTGCCGAACCAGCTCCGTTCGCAACTGTTGTGCAAGCTTGATTCTAAAGATTAAAATATCTCTGCTAAGGAGCTGATCAATGAGAACCTTAATCAAGCTTGCTCAGGGAAGAGAGTACTATCACTCCAAGATGAAATACTTCCTAATTAAAGTGAAACTGTATGATCAGCATTAATAGAATCCTAGTTACTAAATACCATAACCCTGAAATCAATAACCTCGAAACTACAGTCAACTACGACCATCTCTAGAACGCTATTTCTGAAACCTACAGTAACCCGGGACTGATAAGGGTCAGGTTCGTTGAGGGTCAGCAATAGAGTATCCCTTCAGACTGTCCAACAAACTAGGAGAGACCAGGGTTGAATAAGGAAGAAGCGCTCCGAAATGCGGCTGCATTTGAGAGGCGAGCGACAGTTAAGTGGTGGTCAGTGCTGGTCGCCGGCCGAGTCATTTGCCGGCGGCGAACCCGCTCGCGCTGCGAAAAAAGCGCGGCGGACGGGGCGAATTTATTTTCTCGCGGTCTGTGTCTGTCAGTGCGTGTTCGCCGGCGGTAATGCAGTTTTCGAAACGTGTGTGTGCAGTGCGGAGAGAGAAAAGAGAAGGGCTCCTCTTCTTTCCTCGCCCTGTTGGTGGCTAGCACAGACCACGGAGCGAAACAGCACGCCCGCTCTCCCTCCGATTTTCAAATGGCGCCGGACGGCACGAGTTGTCCGGAGTGTCCGCCGCTGCGTGGCGTGTTTGCCCTCCCTCGCTGCTGAAAAAAAGCGTCATCGTAGCCAGTGGTGGTCATCACCGGCAGACACACTCTGTCGCGTGGTGGCACGCGCGGAGCCACACCGAAAGGATGTCTCCGTCTGCGGAAGAACCAAGCCTTGCGGTGAGCGAGTGCTGGACGAAGCGTGTCCATGAGAGCAGGGTGTCGCCAAAATCATAAAAAAGTGCACTCGAGAGTAAGGAGTGGGAACGGCGAGGGAGAGAGCGTTTTTTCCACACTCTTGCTGCAAACGTGGACAAAACAGACAATAAACTTAAATAACACCTTCGCCGATTGTAGTTGTAATTACTCGCGCTCGCTTGACCACTCCTTTGTTGATTATGTGCAGCTGTATTCGTTACTTAAGGGAAAACACAAAACGGATATAGCTTAACGAGAGGCACAAATAAACATCGAACACTCATACTACAGAAAAGGGTTAGAGGCTTTGGAGAACAAGATGTCAATCTCCTTTAGCAATTATAGTCACCTACACTGAAGTTCTTTGGGGTCATATGCAAAAAAAAGTTAAAACCAACTATTATCATTCGTGTACAGAGAATCAAGAGTAACAAGTTTGTGCAAACTGTGGATCGAGCAGGGTCATCGCCTAAGAGGGTGAACAAGGAACGAGGTCGAAAGCGTTTCATTCCAGTAGCAGCACCACTGACACAAGCGCCTTTTGCCGTTCGTTGCAAAGCGCCGCTGGACGAACGTCGGTCGAAGAGAGAACACGACGAAGCGGGAGAAAGAGAAGACAAAGCACGAACGAACAAAAAATGGGAGAAGAGTGGGACGACTGTCGCAACTAACTGGAAATGTGTATGCGCCCTGTGGTGACATAACAGCTCTTCCAAACACACATCAGAACACGACGCCGAGAGAAGTTTAAGGTCATCATGCTCGTTCGACGCGTCTCGCCGCCGTTCGCAACATGGACACAGCGATGAAAGGCATACGGTAGTCGTGTTAATGGAAAACGAACGTGGCACAGAGGGTATGTTAGAATGAATGAGTGACTAGCTGCAGTTGGAGGAGACAGCATCGGCAAGGTTTTGAACGTAGAGGCAAAAAGCGACCCACCTCCTTTCAGCTGGCGTAGCACGAACGGCAACTGAATCTCGTCTTCGTCGCAGTCGGCCATTTCCAACTTCTCCTTTATCAGTGTTTCCAGGTCGAGTTCGCGTGCTCGCATGCGTACCTTCGCTAAGCTCAGGATACTGTACAGTGTCCCATTGACGTACGGACAGATCTGCAATCGGCTTGGTAATTGGCCGCGCTCCACAGTAGGAGCCAACCTGGGTGTTGTCGTGTTTTATCAAGTTGGCCAGCATGGCAAGCAACGAGTCAGTCGTGCGCAGAATCGTCGAGTGGCTCACCGAGTTCAGACACAGGTTCATCAGCAACGCGCTACCGTACTCCAGCGAGAAGTTGCCCGGTTTTCCGTCGAGCAAACTCGTCAGCCACTCTATCATTCCCGCTTGGATCAGTTCCTTCTGCACGAATGATCTACAACACGGTGTTCGTTCTTTGCTCTCTGCACATTCTTTACGGTAACCTTAGGCTGAGCTTTTGTAGAGCGGCAAGCGCATGGTCTCCAGCGTGGTTTTGCAGTTTTCTCGTTCTCAGCGCCAACGAGATCTGATAGAGCAGCTCCTTTCCTTGACCAATTGCGAGCAGATAGGTTCGGCCTATTTTGAACGAAGCAAGGGCGTTCAAAAAGCGCGCCATTTGCTCTTTCGTCTCGGAGCCATTATCGGTGACGGAGAAAATGGCCGCGACCACCGACTGCAACAAGACTGATTAGGAGAACGCGGGGCTCGTTTGCAACTTACGTTCCGCCGGTTTTTCAGGGAGAGAACGTCTTTGTTTGCAAAGTGCTTGACGGTGTCATTCGGGTTCTGTGTCCGGTCACGGGCCGCAAGTGTAATTTGCTGAAAGCTATTGAAAGAATCTGCGCACATTTAAAATATTTTTTAAATTTAAACCGATAAGTATACTGACAACC
>KN170207.1:19037-29058 GCA_000757755.1 Steinernema glaseri
GATTATGAAGAAAGAAAGATATGCAGATATCCCTTAGATTTTTTAAATTTATTTTTAGATTTTTTTTCGACCTTCAGCTTTTGTCTCGATTAAAAGTATTTAATCACATCTAGATTTTTCTTTTTTAATGCTCTACGATTAATTTTCCAGTCATCTGTGGACAAACATCACCATTCATATTCCGTACGTTTTTCTTGCTCTGACAAAATTATATCATAGCTGGGTTTGTAGTTAGGTTTGTAGCTGGGTTTCCATGACAAGCAATCCGCAAAGAGCAATTCCAAGGGGTAAACATCTGTTGTATTAAAAGACAGCATGAAACGTGACCAAAACAAAAATAACGATATTTAGCGTAGATGTTTTTTGCCCTTTACTGATGTGGGTGTCTGGATTAAAGTAGACTCAAAAGCTACTGACATCACTTTTGACCTCTTGTGGCTAATACACAAAATATTTACAAATAACATAGACCGCACCAAACAAGGCATTGTTTTTATTGTCTGTGAGAAACTGCACTCCTTTCATGGCTATAGAGGTTTTTGTTACAAAAACAAGTCTATTGTTCTCAGTTGACCAATTTAAACAATGCATAACAATCTCATTTATTGGAACAGAATACAAACTGTGGCCTATAGTGTGTTTTTGCAACTGTAATCTTATAACGGCGATCTATATGCAATTCATCAGACTTCCTCGCCAGGGTACAGCGCACTTAAGTCTCTTGCACTTTGAACTTATATCACTAGAATGCCCTTTCCAATGGAAAAACGAGCACTGCCAGGTACAAATACCGGATTTGGATATTAAAAATTACGAAAAAAGGGCGACAGCATACATCATAAACAAAAGAAGAAACCAAATGTATACTGGATCTTAGTTTAAAGAAGGAAAGGTACGATGTTTCTTTAAAACTGGGCTCCTGAAGCGATTGAAAATGTTCTCCCACGGTGATGTTCAACACCGTTTGATACAGTAGCACCTTCCATTAGACTTATTAGAACAATAAATACTGCTGTATATAAGTCTATAAGGTTTGATATTTGAGAATAGACCCTTAAAATTTCTTTTAAAAAGTGAGACCTTGTAAATGTACCGAAAAGGCAATGGCACCGCGTGTATACTATTCAATAGTTCCACCACAAACCTGTCTGAGTGCCTGCAGAAGTAAAGCACTGCACCGCGCTGAGGGATTCTTGATTAGTTGATTGTTGATTTTGGTGTAATTAAGTAGCGAAACGACGGGCTTGGCCGGAAGCTCCTCCGGTTGTGGCTGCTGTTTAGGTTCCTCTTTCACAGTGACTTCCCTAAAAAGCGGATCGAACTTTCTCATGGGGCGGACGTAAGAACTAACACCTTGGGTACTTCCATGGTTGGACGTATTTTTGGATCACTGGGAACCAAGTTACCTGCGGACTCGCTTCGCTTCAGCGGCTTCCGTTCTGTTTTCTGGCGATTGCTCAGCGACCGATTCCGCTTCTGACCGCCCGTGACCGGTGGAGGACCGAGCTGAGCTCGTTGCCTTCTTGGTCCCACAGCGCTTTGCTGCATCCGTCTTTCCGCTTCGCGATTGGACATCATGAGACGAACGGAGATATCGGCGAACTGCTCCGACGATATCTAAACTTGCGGATGACAGGCTTAAATATGCAGTTAATTAAACAAATGTTGACATCGAAATGCCACTCCGAAAAAGAAGCAGGAACAAACAATAGCCTCGTTAGACTGGAATCAAAGATTCTGAAATAAACATCTCGGAGTTTTTGTCTCAGTTGCGAAGAGTTGAGGCATGAGATGATGGCTTTAGAGTTGGGGAATAGGAAACGTATAGCGTGGCCAAAACGATACTTTTGCTCGATAAGTGGGCACTCATTAATTGAATTTTTTATGGTATGTAGAAGTCAACCGAGAGAAGTTCGATTGTTAACCAACGAAGCGATTACCCCCTTTTGACGCTTTGAAAATATCTATCTTTTTTTCGCATGCTATACTTTGGAATTATCGGGAATTGTATGCTCAACCTTTTACTTACCGCTTTCCCCTGGACGGACTGTTCCAAGCAGTCGATGAGTTCCGAGGCGATGTCTATCAGCTTGTAATAGTCGTCCTGCAGTTCTCGATACTCTCTGTTGTGGTCCGCAGTGTCCAGGCTTGACGTCGACGGTGACTGATCGTAGGCATTCTAAAGCGAAAAGCTCGTCCGTCTAACTCGTCAAACCGTAAACCGACCATCCATAAAGTCAAGAGCGGCTCGTCATCGCTGTCGCTTTCCGCTAGCAAGTGCTTGTCCATCACCTGCATTAGGCGGTCGACCACTCGTTTCACCCATTTTTTCTACACAAAAAAAACATCCATCACTGATCATTCAAACTCTAACCTGGAGCGTTTCTCGAAACACGGGATGTTTGAATGGATCGCTGACGTATGGGAGTGCGAAGTATTGGACCAGTTCGGGATTGTCGGACATCGTCGCTCCGTGACCTTCTTCCAAGTAGGTCTTCAGCACAGCTAGACGATCTTTGTACTGTGCCCTGTCCTGTAGTGGACGCATAAGCTTCCACTTTATGGTTATGATTGTTTTACCGGTGTCACTTTTCGCAGCGGATAAGTGGCAAAGTAGACCTGCAGATAAAAGTCGACCACATTCACGGAAGTGTAATTCGATCTGCCAAACGCTTCGGTCCATAGCTTGGAAAAACGCTCTCGCTCTCCTTTTTCGAAATGCAGGAGGAGCTTTTTCTGCAAAGTGAACGATAGAATCTTGGCCTTGCAGAATAAAATTCAACTTTAAAACTTTAACTTTATAACTATCAAGTTTAAAATGGATTATAACTGTCAAAAGTGGAGACGTAAACTGATCAAACGATCAAATTATGTGCTAAGGCCATTCCTTTCTAAACGCCCGTAATCTGTCGCCCTTGGCACCCTTCAATTCATGGTAGAATTTTCCGACGACCACCACGCCGACCATATGTTCCGAAGGGGAAGAAGGCGGAAGTCATTTGTCACATTTCTTATTCCGCGTTTAAAGCATAATTGACACGGAGAGAGCATGTCTATTCTCAGCTCCCGAGCCTACACTTAACGCCTGCGAGCAATCCTTGGAATGCTAATCGTGGCAATCATTTTGTCACTGCGCAGCAATTCAATCGCGATTTAAACTCTAACCGTCAGCACTTCTAAGTGTCACCTTGCCCTTCTTGGAGTTTCCCTCAGCATATGACATTCATAAAAAGAAGAGGCGTAAATTGAGTTTCGCTTGGCGCGTAATTCAATCGGCTCTTCTGCAGGTCAACAGAAGCTCACTTTTCATGTTTTCCCGGGGATTTCACGCAGCTATAAATGGCAACTACTGGGAATTGTTGTTCTAAGTTGGCTCAAAACACAGATAAATGACGTTTAAGACACAAAACCCTGAGCAGCGACTCTGCGGCAAAAGAATTGCGCCAATGAAGGAAATTTCGTTGTATTTGGCAAGTACATGCTGTACATCACGTCCTTCCCTCATTGAATCACACTCAATTCAAGAGTCTCGAGCGTTACAGAGATGAAATTGTCCGGTTTTTAAGAAGCTCGTTTGTAAAATATAAAAAATGGGACAACGATAGGGTGTTCTTTAGCTTTCCATAACTTGTGTTCAAGTTGCTTCGAATTCCATCTTTCCGCTAATTTTACGAATCATGTGTTTCTGCACACAGGCAGAACAAGCGCAGTGTAATAACAGTTAAAAATAAAGCAGTTAGATTTTTTATTAGCTTTTTGGATGTTATTATCATTTAGTTACACGATAAAACTTAGTAGGCATAAGAGGAGGCGTAAAAAGTTCTGCAACCCAATGTAATGTCTACCTAAAGAGGTGGATTTCATAGATTAAAAAAATCAAGATCAATTAAATAAGAACAGTCCGTCAAGTTATCGATTAATTTGATTGCGCAAAAAGTTAGAATTTAATTTGTTTTCCATTTCTTCTCTGTCCTTTAGTTCGTTTTCTGTGCCTGTATGAATGAATCAACAACACTTTTCTATAATTCTGTTTATCATTTGGCTCTGTTAAGCGCTATGAAATATTAAGCCATAATAAACAAGATCCACCATCCCTTTGGAACATTTCATATAATCTATTTTGCTTTACCAAAGCAGAAGCAAACCTGATGAGGACTCTATTTGATTCTGGGAAAATTTCTTACGCTGCGTCTGTCTGCTTAATGAAGACATGACTCAGACCTCATTAAATATTCGTTTCCGCATTAAAATTCGTATGAAGCGTAAACAAACAGAAGGGGGAACTTTCTCCATAAATAGCATTGTCGCGGAATACGGTAATGAGGGTAACAAGAACCCATTATTCCGAGTATATTATTGGTGAATAGTTCAGAGATTAAAAAGTCCAAAGGGAGGTTCTAGGCCACCTAGGATGCATTGGAAGCTCAAAATGCACAAAACAATAAATTAGTACCGGTTCTTTACTTCCCCTGAACTTCTCCCATTCGTTAACTGTCCTCTTTGTTGTGAAGTAGACACTGTGTCCTTTGGCTGTCTGTATCAGGCCGCTACTTAATACTCTAAGCTACATTTAATCCGCTCTGTTCACAGCTACTTTAATCCACTCTATTCACAGCTCTTTTAAGCTGTTCATACCGTAATCCCCTAAGTCATGAAGCCCTACGCCCATTACCTTAACATCTCCAAGGTGCGACGCCTTTTGCGGCTCCAGACTCTTGCCCACCTTGACATGGCGATCGTCGCACTCGGACTCAAACGCCGCCGCGGCAGCTTTTAATCCGTAGCGTGCCAAGTACTAAAGCGACTAATCCATGTCTTGAGGGAGTTCCGCGTCTGTCTACCTGATGAATGGCAACGGCGACGTCCGGGTTTATAGGCTTCGGCTCAACGGGCGACTGCATCTCGCCGGGAAGACATAAATCCGTCGTCGGCTCGTGGAATCTGAAGGCGGCGTGTAACCATTTTGCGAGGAATGCAAGAATAACATGCTTTTATATTATTAATCGATGTCCATGCATGTGCGCGCGAGACTGCTCGACAAGTAAGGGGCGCGCGCGCGAAGCACATCATCAGTGTCCCGATTAACGCCAAAAGGCAACACTCAAGACCGGCCGCGTCGCCGCGATGAGAACTCACGCATTCGGCTTCCTCTCCCTCGCGCGGAACCCACGCGCGCGCACTCGTTAGTTCGGTGTCGTCGGAAACTTTGTTTTTCTTTCCTCCTCCTCCTTCTGCTCTTCTGCAGCGATTCGAGACCTTTGATTCGACAGATTCCTCTTGGATGCTTCGCTGGATAAGGGCACCGCCGGCAGCTCTCCTTTGGCCGCTCCGAAGTTGACTGAGAGTGCCCGAACAGGGAACACTCATTCACGCGTACACGTCCGGCCGCCCCAGGCTGATAAGTGAGGCGTATGACGATCAGCTGCAGCCTGGCACCGGTGTCGCTGGTCCACCGGCCATCGGCTGGGGCGAATAAAAAAGTCGCCCAAAGCGTCGGCACATGTCGCACAAGCACGACATAAGAGAAAGTGGGCAAAGTGACAAATAGACGTCACCATGACGACCGTAACCCACAATCGGACAGACTTCGGCGACTCCAACTACCAAAGAGACACGGCGGCGACGAACGGGCCCCTCGAATATGCTCACTGTTGCATGCCTAATTGTGAATTCTGGCCCTACGACAAGGATCGATCCAATTACATTTGGAACATGTCGAGTAGGAAAACGCAGCGCCGATAAGTGGAGGTAGAGGCGCGCAACGAAGCAGAGTTGCACGTTTCAAGGCGTCCGCCTCTTTCGAGTCAGCGATCGGAATGAGAACCGGTGACATTTGCAGAAATACGAGAGTCCGTCAAGAGCGGATCTGGAAATTTTAGACCACTCTGCTTGATCACTGTAGCAGAAACTTGATTTGCTGCGGAAATAAAGATTGTAAGCGGGTCAAAACCGTAGATTTAATGGAGCCGCGACTTGAAGAAAGACATTTTTTAAAAGTTAAACGAAATATTCGCTCAGAAGGCGTGTGAATACGTCAGGTAAAAGTGGTGTAACAACTAGGACTGATCTTTCCTGATAAACGGTAAGCGGATATTTGTTCAGAGGAAAAAAAGAAGCTAACAAGGTGAAGAAAAAAGATCACCACGTAGGATGTTCTGATCTTTAGATGGTGCGCTTATTCATTAAGAATGCAAGTAGAGCAGGAACTCATGATCTACGCGTAACTATTAATAGGACTATCTAGTTTAGATTGTGAAAAAAGCGATATAAGGCAAATTCTCCCGCTTACAGCAATGTCAAGATATTACTGAACTCTACCTGACGCCAACTCTGGTCCCTGCTCTGAGGATAATGAAGCTGGGCGGGAAAAGAACAAGATCACACGAGGCGGCAAAAATATTTTGTGAGAAAAAACCTTATTTACCTCAAGTCGTATAATGAGGTGAGTTGGACGGGAACGACAAAATACAATGGAGCTCAAATCGCGTGACACGTAGTGATACAATACGAACTTATCATGGCTGGTAAACTGCTCAGAATGTCCAGAAGACCTCTTCTACTGTTTTCAAAGGCCAACTTGAAGAGAAAGGTCGTTTTTGTTAATCCGTTCTCGGAGTGGTAAAGACTGTGTGAAAATAATAGACCGAGGAACAGAGCAAAATAAAATGGAGATATCCCCTTTTACGACAGAGGATTACACACTCCTCAACCGTGCCTGAAGTTCAGCCGGAAAACTTGTTTACGACTTTCCTGCTCTGCTTAACTCATGTGACATCTCGTGAACACGGCTATTGAATGAGAAAATGGATGATCACGATGCACAGGATGCGTGAGAAGCGTGCAAACTGCCGGCCTGCCGCAATGAATGTCCTAAAAGCGAATGCCATGAGGGCGACTTGTCAGACGGGCCATTCAATGACTTTTAAAAGGACTGAAAAGTGGCCGAGGAAGTTGTTAAATATTTCTATAGACGGCCAACTAGGTGTCTGGGTTTGACTTGCTTTAGACAAGCTGGATGTTAGGATTCGCCGTACAGACATTTTATTACCAAGCTAGTCCATAAAATGGTGAAATTATGCTTATATCTTGGTTTCCGTAACACATGCAATGACTAAACAATTTTCGGATCATTTTTTTGGAACGTATGTGAGTTGAGGCTTCCATCCGATCTGTGGCTAATCCAGTTGAATATGGTAGCTCTCACGTCTTAAAACACGGCTCAGGATTATGTTTTTGGTTGCCAAAGACAAAACTGGAAGGATATGACGAGACAAAAATATCTCATGTTCATCTGTACCTCAGAATGTAAGCCACCGTTCCCCAAATATCAGTGAGCTTCGTTGCTTCGGAAGCATTTTGCGGGTATAACCAGCAATTCACTTGAAACAAAATATTTTAAGACTACAATGTCCTTTGTGCCCAAAGTTCAGTATGAATTTGAAAATAGCTGTACTCTCCTGTGTCCGGAGCAATGTCGGACATCCGTGAACGGAGTGTTCTGACCTCTCGTCAAATAGGCCATTCAATGACTGTTTGATGGAAACAAGTCGCAATTTCTGAGAACCTATAAAAAAGTTCCGTTCAGCTGCAGTTTGGTCCCATTGGACTTGGAGAGTTAAATGGGAACAAGTACACATGATCTCGGAAGCCCTTGGCAGACAGGAGCACCGATCAGGAGTCTAAATACGAACTAACAGGTTGTTGATATTTAAGCACATCAGCTATTCTTAGAGAACGTCGCGATTTCATTAACTTTACTCATGCAGAGCGGGAGCGGGGCAGCAGGGAGCAGTGGAGAGCTAGCATATAACTATGGCTTTCACGCAAATGCAAAATAAGAAACAGAAAAGCACGGAGGCTGTGCCTCACGAACACTTTCACATCCATGTATAATCACACACTAGCAGGTTATGCGATCGTTTTCTTCTTGTCTCTACGAGAGCTTCACAAACGTTCCCAGCTAGCAGGAAAGGGCAAACAAATTATCTATCATTACTTGCCTGTTAGACGAGGAGAAAGCCGAGGCCTAAGCCTTCTTGAAGAGGTGACGACGTTAGGGAGCTGACATTTGCTTAATAGAAGATCAGGGCAGCAATGACGTTAAAGAAGGACTACAATATCGAATTCGACACAATACACAACTCATGAACACCTTGTAGTTGTGGAGATGATTTTACTTGGTAAGCCACTACAATTCGCAGTCGACCCACCCGAGGCAAACATTTAGGAAGCTTTAGGTCGTTAAATGTGCCCTTCTTACTAGCAGCTGCAGATGCGCGTATTATAATTAACCTCATTGGTGTAATTGTGTCCTGAAGTTGTGCCCATTCGTAAGCACTGATTTAGTTGGGCTCATTTGCGTTAAGATTTGTATCGAAAGTGACGCATTTGTGTTAATCGTGTGTGTTTACGCAGAGTGAGCCATACAATGGCCAAGAACGACGAGAAAACATCGGACGACAAAAAACTGTTCGCAGCGGGCAGGGTTCGAACCTACGCGGGCAATGCCCATTGGATTTCAAGTCCAACTCCTTAACCACTCGGACACCGCTGCTCACGCGCACACCTTTTGCAATGGGCATAAGGGAGCAAATATGCGTGTGTTTACGCAGAGTGAGCATGAGTCGTGGTAGAAAGAATAAAGAGTCCAAACCACAACCAGGAATGGGAAACTTGTTGACTTATCATAGCGATAATGTCGAATTATTCACCCGACACAAAACTTGTCAGAAGCCTTAAATTGTTAAGTGCGGCGTTCTTGCTAGCGGCTCCAGAGGCGCTTATTATAGTTAGCCTCATTGGTATAATTGTGTCCTGAAGTTGTGCCTAATGGTGAGGTTCTGAAACGCACCATTAGGCTCCTTCTATTTGGTTCGTTTGGGTTAAGATTTGTCTTGAAAAGAATGTACTTCTGCTACCAAGTTGAAGAAATACTGTACATAAACAATATCAAAACATCAGAGGACGAAAAATGTTCGCAGCGGGCAGGGTTCGAACCTACGCGGGCAATGCCCATTGGATTTCAAGTCCAACTCCTTAACCACTCGGACACCGCTGCACGTCCTCATACGTGTCGCTAGAGTAAAGGCGTAATCATTGGATGACGCTCACTGAACAGAAATAAGCAGGCAGACGTTCCTACGCTCTTAAAGCAGTTAAGAATGTCTTGCCCCAGTTATATACCCTTTTCCACGCACATATCACTACGCCCCATCCTTTATACTGCTTTAATGTTTTGGTTTTAACCGCATTACGCCAATCATTGTCCATTGTTAGGTTTGGTTGTCGCAAGAAAAGAAGCAACGAAAAAGCGAAAAATCATGACGAGTCAACACAAATTCATGTTGACGTCATAAAAGCTAGGCCGGAATGACACATTTGCTCACTTAACAGAGCTGCGAACCTTAGCCTGGGCCGATGGCCGGACATGATCCAACGCTACAGATATGTGAATCAACACCAATGTTTACTTGGTCGGTCGCTGAGTCAGAGGAAATGACGTCGCAATCAATTAATGACAACAATTAACGTGGAAGAATGGGTTCCGCAAGGTCTAATCATATTTGCGTGGCTTTCGACCGCTGGATGTGGATCACGTGTGGTCCCGGCCACCGGGCGCCGTTAAGGACGTCTCCCACAAACCACAACCCCTTTGTCGTTAATACGCCTTTGCTGCCTGGAACGGCGACGTCTTGCAAATGTTAATTGGCTAAAAATTTTGTTCGTCTGACAGCCAGCCCTGCACAGACGAGGATGTTTTCGCTTTTGCGGGTCTACGTTTGTTTCCGTAGTTAATCATCAATCTAAGAAAGATCAGAAAGTATGGTCTCAACAGTATACATAGCTCACTTTCTTAGAACAAGCAAGAGATTCAATACTTCCGTGGCTTACTGATCTTCGTTCGTCACTTCTGTTTCGGGGCATACAAAACTATAATTTTATTTTCTAGATGGTACTATGTACTAGTTTTGAAAAAACGTCTCAAAATTCACCAGAATTCCATAATTTTTATATATAAAAG
>KN170207.1:39235-50827 GCA_000757755.1 Steinernema glaseri
AAAAAAATGCAAAGTGCAAGGTTTAAAGTTGCGATCCCGCCGTCTGTCGCCACCTTTATCTCTAATGGGAATCGTCTGGGAGCGGTTTGCACAGTTTTGCAAACGTTCGCCGCAATGACGGCCACGGCAAAAAAACGAAAGGTCGTATGAATCATGTCTATCGGTTCTAAAATAACCAAAAGCAGCGCTTCCTTTTACGTTTATGGAAAAAATGTTGTCATGATGACATTGGAAATAAGGAAGTGGTGAGCGATTTCTTCCGGATCAGGTATTCGTATAAGATCGCTGAGCCGCGAGGTCTTGGGCGTATCTACTTCTCGCATGACGAATTGCTCACCAAATTGTGAATAATCAACGTCGAATTCCACGGCAACTGCTGAAGTCAATAGTGCAGTCAGCTACAAAGAGCATGATGGGGATAATACTTCAATCTTGCTCTTGCATTTTACATTGATGGAAGACATACTGGTCGCTAATGTGTACAAGGTTTAATATAATACAGTTTAATATAAAAAATGCCACACTATAAGAGACTCATATGATCGGATTATCCATTTTTTCCTGAAAGTTTTCCAAAGGCTTTCCCACAAGTCTTCCAGTCACTCCATTGAAAGCACTTTCCAAAAAGTATTATGATCTTTTGTCAGAGTGGGAGTGTTTAACAGTGCCTTGAAGGTACGAACTGTGCTCGTGTCCCGGAAAATGCACAGTTGTCCGGGAAACCCCCTCGTGATGATCCAAGACTACAACTCACACTTTTCAGCGATCAGAGATAAATGAGGGCGTGGGCGTAAGCAGGTCGACGGACTTTTATCGAAAAGAAACACGTTTATATATAGCCATTGACTTTGTAGTCTTCAGATCACAGTCTTATGATCAACTGATCTTATCTTAGATTTTTCCAAAGTGCTAGGCGGTTTCTAAAAATAAGAACACCAAAAACACTTGTGAGTCGTAGTGTTCTTTTATCACGTGACCATTCCATGATCACTTACAAGGGAAAGTACCCCTGTGGAAGACCGAACATCGCTTCCGTTGCGATAAAGATTCCGAACCACTGCCCCCTCAAAGGTTGTCAGTTGTTCTTAAGTGCTCTGCTGTGAGGGCACGTGAGATAAATCTGACCGAACGGCCAGTTGCCAGTCGGCAGTCGGCAGACCTGTTTTTGCTGCAGCTGGAACTTTGTTTATACTGAGGTCTCTCTCCAAATAACGCCCCAGTTGAGCAGTGAATGAATGATCTACCTTCATTCACAGATTCTTCGATGACCTCATCGCTAACGTTGAGAACGAAGCTGAAGTACTGGCAATGGTCAAGAAAGTCGGACAGGATCACGCCATTCTGAACCAATCATGTGGCTTCAATGCTGAGATCTGGGAGCAGCTGGGCGAGATCGCCATGGAAAAAATCTGCTCGCTTGACATCGTTCAGGTGAGTGTGCATTTTGAGAATAGAAGGTAAAGGGCTAAGATCTCTAGCATACCTGAAAAATATAAGCACACGGAAAAGGAAAAAAAAATTTCAGTAAAACCCCATTTTTTGCATATTATTTTTCGCATATCCGCAAAAGTGTATTTTTAATATTAAGTGAATGTCCACCTGGTTTGAAGCCCTTTTCCGCATTTTCCTTCGCGTTTTCCACTAATCCTTTGTGTACATCGTCTTGCAGAAAACTCGAGAAGCAGGTCGCGCGTGGCGAACGGTAATTGCGTGCGTCACCGACGAACTCCGATGTGGATTCGACTTCGAAGCACGGGTATTCTCTCGGTGAGCGCGCGTCGCTCTTTGCTCTCCTTATCAGCGGGGAATTCCTTTCAGAAAATCGTCGTCAGCTGAGCAGCTCGCACCTTCTGCCAACGAGGAAGAGATGCTGAACCGTCTGCACCTCCTCCGCATGGAGTATAACTCCACCGTTCCCCTTTGAAGTGTCATCGTGCGCGACGCCGCCCTTTCACACTCTATTTTCACACTTTTTTTGACACTTCCTTGCACAGAAGACAATAATATATATTCTCGATCTCATGTATTTTCGGTTTAAACAATGAACACTTTGTTGGGTGACGGTTCGTGGTCGCGCCTTCCTGCAGAGAAGCCCCTCCTCTTTCGTTAAACATTCATGACTAGTGACGCATTGTGTCTCATCGGAGAAGGGAGGATCTCCTTCCTTCAGAGCGGTTGCCTCCGTCAGTCTGCATTGTTTAACCGAGTCGGGTGGCCCGAAACACGGTCCTGCGTGCCGAGGCCGCACCGCGGAAAACCATCTGCTTAAATCGGAAAGTCAACAGAGTGCAAATCGCTGCCGGCGTCCTTTTGTCGCTTCGCATCAGTCGCCGTTGTGGTGTGGGGGAGGTGAGCGCGTGTCCATTTTATAACCTATTGCCCGTCCTGCGCCATCACCGCCTTCATTAGCTTGAGCCGCCGGACGACGATTCCCATTCCGCGCACGTGTACTTAGATGCTCTCTCGTGCTGTAATCAGTCAGTGATCGCACCTGACGATTTTGATCGCCCGAGGAGCGGTGCTCAGTCCAAAATGGGGGTACATCGATCTCAGTTCCCAAGAGGGGAAGTTGATCAGAGGCGTTGCCGCTGCGCAAGCATCATCACTATATCTTTTGGGTTTCCCATCGATTTCGACGTTTAAAAACGAAGGCGGAGTTCGGGTTCTCCTCGGTCGTCCTCTTTTTCGCGCCGATTTCCTCCGTTCATCCCGCGGCGGACTTGGCCGTGACTCGTGGCGCTCCCCTTGCGGCTGTCCTCCACGCGACTTCGCCTCAAGCACAATCGGCGACGGCGGTGCCGTCACCGAACGGCCGCCACTTATTTGCATAGCTGCAACCATTGAACCAATTTTTACTTCCATATTTTAAGTGCGGTCGTTTTATTGCGCGTCGACGCGTCGTCCGTCCAACGTTCCTCCAGACACGGGTGGACTTTCTCTTTTTATCACTTAGGGCCAGCGCTCAGCCACGCTTCTCTCAGAATTGAAAGAGTGCCAAAAGTGAGAGCGAAGTGGGGAAAACCGACCAGTGACCAGGCAGCATTCAAAGTAGACCAACCGTAACTCACACTTGTGCCTGCTCCGAGCTCAACTGCCACCCATGGAGAACGGCGGCGACAAGTCCTCCAAGCCGGAACCGAAGCCAACGCCTGCTGGGCCTGGAGCCGAAATGAATGCCGTGCCGGGCGAAGGCAGCCAAGAGGAGAAGCCCTCAGGCTCCAGTCAAGACAGCGAGTCCTGGAACCTGTCCAGAAAGGTGAGCCTGCCTCCCGTTTCCCCCACATTTCCCACGCACTCAAGATGCACTTTGTGGCTATCAGGCCATCGGCGTCGTGCAGCGTGCAATGCGCCGACCTGCGATTCGTAATGCTTCCGTCGGTGGCGGAACGCACACTTGTCCCTTGTGCCCCTTCCCTTTCCGTTCCACTCGCCCCTGTTTGACCCGAGAACGAACGTTTTTTGTTGCAGAACTCGAAGATGGAATTCACCGGGCAGAACAGTGTCGACTCACAAGCAGAGGCGTACTCGGAACACACACGTGAGTGAAAGGCCACTATTGCCTTCTTTTTGTTGGATGTTTGCCGTTGGCGGTTTTCCCTTTCGCCCTTCGCTTCCTCGCCACCCTACATAGGCCTCCTCCGTCACATCCGGTGCTTAAATTTCGTAATGTCCAAAAGTGACGTTGACGAGCAAGGAGGCCCGTCGCTATCCTTTGTCACGCATTTAATCCTCAAACATTTCTTTTCTTTGTTTTGCTTCCGCCGCCGCACGTGCTCTTCTCGAACACTCGTGAACAGCTCCGAGTCTTCGGAAGACTCGGGCGTCACGTTCTTCTAGGGATACACTGATCAGCACCCCGATGGACTTGATGCCCCTAGTGTCGGGTAGCGAACGAAGGTCGGGGAAACCAAATGTCAACGGACCCCGAGGGCATGCCGTCGTCCTGTGTAACATTACAGCTGCGGTTCCGGGCGCAACCAAAGCATAGTCGAGCATAAGTCGGGGAAACCCTCCAAGTCACGTTGGTTTCCAAAAACCCGCTATGTTGCGCACGTGGCGACCGCTGTAGGCGTAAATATGATGGGGCGGAGGTCAATTGACAAATTCGCCCTCGGCGCGAAAAAAAGTAAGCGGAGCGTACGTTGGGCGGCGATTCAATATGCATACGTTCCGTTTATGACGTCGTGTGCCATGTCTGGGTTCAGGGGGCAGACCGCTCATTCGAACCGGTGGCATTAAGCCGCCTCGCAGCTTTGTGCAGCGAAGATTTATTGAGGCTTAAACTCCCGTGCGCGCCTTCTGCGCTCGTTGGGCGCCCTCATCATGACGTTTGGCACCTCGGTTGGCACTTGATGCAAAAAGGCCTTTTTGGTTCAGCTGCGCCGGACGGCTACGCCTGCTCCGCGCTCCGCAATAAAAGACGTAACACCGTATCGCACTTTGGCGGTTTGGTGAGATGTATTCGATGTTCCTTTCAGTGAACGCTATCGGACAGATCTTGAAGCGCAAAACGTCGGTGGCCCATATAATGTCCAAGACCGCTGAGGGCCTCAACCAATCGTTCGATCTGCGAAACCCCTCCTGTGAAGATCTCATCTATGACCTGTTCAAGGTGCAGGGCAGAGAGGAAGCCTCCATCGTGAAGCTTGTGTCGGTGGGTTACGGTAGCTGGTCGTTGAAGGTCAACTGTGTTCTCATCGCAGGTCCTCCGAAGCTTCGGTCTTCGCGACGATGATCCGCGCCTTCGGGGCATGCGCGAGAAGATGCTCGAGTTCGAGAACGTCGGCGACTACGAAGAATGTGAAAGTCGGCACTTCCGCCTAAGCAAGGCGCAGTTCACGGAGTATGTTTTGATGACCGCATTTAATTAACCCAATTTTGCACTAATTAGATGTATCCGGCCGTCGATTACATTAATCTCTGACGCCCTCCGCAATCAACTTATCATCCCCAACTTCGGCGAATTCAAGGAAAAGATTACGGAGATCTTCAACGAGGTATGCTCTTGCACGGATGCAGAAAATAAAATAGATATAGTTTAATTGAATGGCTGCTAGAAGATGATTACGGCTTACAAATAGGGGTATCTCATTAATACGGAGGGATCAGCTCGTCTTAAAAATCCATTAGTGGTAGAATGCACTTCCAAGGTGAAATGAGCTGTTGATCCGACAAATCCTAAAGCTGATTTGCAACTCGATTAATGAAAGTTCATCCCAGACAATGCAAATTAATCAATTTTTGTATGTAAGTCATTCTTGTCCTTAAGCAGGCAACTAAAACATGTTTAAAATCAGTAGAGAGTTTCAGTATACCTTAGAAAACTGATCCGCTCATGCACCTCTCATTTTAGTGCATCGCTATAAAAGACGGCGCTGTCGCTTCCTACATCCCGCAACTCGCGCGCCAGGACCCAAACAAATGGGGCGTCTCCATTTGCACCATCGACGGACAGCGTTTCTCACTCGGAGACTCGAAGATCCCCTTCTGCGTGCAGTCTGTCTCCAAGGCGTTCAACTACGCCATTGTCGCATCGGACGTGGGCACGGACATCGTTCACAGCTACGTGGGCCACGAGCCGTCGGGTCGTCTGTTCAATGAGATCTGCTTGGACAATGCGGGTAAACCGCACAATCCTCTCGTCAACGCTGGAGCCATCATCATCACTTCTCTGCTCAAGAGCGAGTGGACTCTCGCCGACCGGTATGACTTCGTGCTGAACCAGTACAGAAAGCTCGCTGGCGGTGGATATGTCGGATTCAACAACGCTACGTAAGTACTCCACTCTAATATGAAAAAGAATGTTGCTCCATAGAAGTATCCGTGAATATTAAGGGAAGACCTTTGGTGGAAGCCTAACAGTGGGTTTAATGTTTCAATTTCTGGTAGTTTCGCAGGGGAAATGGAACAAAGGGCAAAGTCTAGAGACGAGACATCGCTGCGCACACTGGTTTAGTGTGTTTCATTTTTTGGCAAAAAAAAATTAAATGAGACAATTATCAAACATATTGCGTCTTCGAGATTGTCGCAAAGACGTATTCATTTCGTTCGCTTTCTTAGCAATGGGCCGTACCCTGTCCATGGGCCCATGGCGCAAAATAAAAAAAGGCAATATAACGCACATTGGACCCACTTGGTTCCCCGAACAAGTTAATCCTAAAATGCTTAAAATGAACGATATAGAAAATGCAATTTAGATTCCTCTCGGAACGCGAAACTGCCGATCGAAACTATGCCATCTCCTACTACATGAAGGAGAACAACTGCTTCCCTCCGGGAACAAAGCCTTTGCGCGAGGAACTGGACTTGTACTTCCAGCTCTGCTCCATTGAAACCACCTGCGAGAGTGCAGCAGTCATGGCTGCAACGCTGGCCAACGGTGGAGTCTGTCCGTTGACGGACGAAAGATGCATTGACCCTCGTCCTTGCCGGGATGTGCTCTCTTTGATGTACTCGTGCGGAATGTACGATTACAGTGGTCAGTTCGCCTTTAAGGTAAGTCATACCTTTACCACAGCGGTCCTTTGTTCGCATAACATCAATTTTTATTGCTGTTGCAACTAAGTAGTGGAAGAAGAGAAACATGATTTAATTTCAGGTCGGACTTCCCGCTAAATCGGGCGTTTCCGGAGCCATGATTGTCGTCGTGCCGAACCTCATGGGAATCTGCCTCTGGTCACCGCCGCTGGACAAGATGGGTAACTCTACCCGTGGAGTCAGATTCTGCCAGAAACTGATCGAAACGTTCAACTTCCACAACTACGATAGCCTGCTGCACACGGACAGTGGAAAGATTGACCCGCGGCGCCACGTCGGAACCAAGGAAACCGACCTGATTGTCGGCCTTCTCTACGCGGTTAAGAACGGCGACCTGGATATGGTCCGCCGTCTGTACCTCCAGGGCGCTAACATGAACATGGCCGACTATGATGGACGCACAGCGCTTCACCTGGCCGCCGCAGAGGGTCACCCGAAGCTGGTGCGCTTCTTGATGCAAGTGTGCAAGGCCGATCACTCGGCCCAGGATCGTTGGGGTCACACTCCCCTTGATGACGCGCGCTACTTCAACAATCACGAGTGCGTGCGCATCCTGACGAAGTACATCCACAGAAGCTCGATCTCCTCGGCCAAAAGTATCAATGAAGGTGACAACACAAAGTGAGTTTTAACTGTCGTTTGCCTGCAAAGATGCTCGAGACTAGAGAAACTCTTTCGATGATCATTTTTCTAAAACGGCACCCACTTTTTGCATGCGCACGTTTCCAACTCGATACTTCCTATGTAAAGCAAATTTAGTAAATGGATTGTTACTCTTCAGAATCGTCAAGACTATAAGTAACGCCCTGCAAACTACGTTGCAGAAACTAAGGTGCGCTCCTAGTCACGACCCATTCACATTGCCGTCGATTCGAAAAGATATCCCTCTGATGCTTGTAAACGCAATAAGTCAAACATGACTGTTTTTAGACTGGTCGCCAATGACGAGGTAGTTGCTCAAGCCAATGGCTCAAGCGAGGAAGAGGAGAGTTGTGGTGTCATGATGATGACCATCGCCGAAGACGAGGAGAAGGAAGGCTCAATCAAGAACCTGAGTAAGAGCGCGTTGCACAACGTTAACACGCAGTCTTTTTCAGTGGGATCCTTGGACCGACTCTCCCTTTGCAACGGAGGCCCTCTGGAGGAGGTCATCATTCACGAGCCCGCCCACGACAACAACCACTACTGAAACCCGAACTGCCTTCTTGTTTCACTTCCCAGCAAAACCGGTACACTCCGTCCTCTGAAGGCTAGATCCTTTGCATTCCTCATCCGTGGTTGTTCGAAAAACGGCGTTTGCAATCCAACTAGGTGCTTTAAAGGTGTTTGTCAGATATACATACCATTGTAATTCTCTGATTGCTCAAATATACATATTTCTGATTTAAGTACGGATATCATCAACAATCAGCAAATAGTGTTTGTCCATGTGAAGTTTACAATTTAGAATTTTGCGCGACATCTCCTTCTGAGATTCAGTGAAAGGACAGGTTATTATCGAAGATGAAGACCGGAGGGGAGTGGGTCTATTAGCTCAAAAACACCGTACAAGAGTGCTTTATGTATTCTGGTATTAAAAGAATCGAGGCACAGCCAAAATCTAGATGAATTTCACCAGTAGTTGCCTACTATCAGCCTACTATCATAATGCGGTACCCTAGGAATTTTTGTGGTGCATCGAAGACTGCCAGATCAAAATGGTCCCTATGACAAAATGACAGCAAGAACGTCTTGTTCCTTAGCATATTGTCCTTATATGATATATTGTTCATGGCTTTTAACTCGCTGCTTATTGCTTCTTGTCTTCAGCCTTTACTTTCAGATTTAAACAGTATTTATAAATGAGGGAGCATCTTGTACCATGAATGACGAGTTTCGCGCGTCCATTCACCGTTGCTGTTATACTGACATTACTTGTATATGTCCATAAATCTATTTATTCAAACTTGACAGGTATACGCATAGCATTTTGGCATCTGCACCGGAAGTCCCTGATGTGAGCGAGCGAGAACCTATCGACACGAAAATGGTCAATCGAGGGTAAACAGAGAGTTAAACCCTCCAGAACGTAAATACAGATTCGGCGAGGAACATGGTACATAAAAGGGAGAGAAGAGGCTACCCGTAAGGCGAACAAAAGACGATCAACCTTTCCTTACTCTCACAGTCCGGGCAACACGTTCTGCAGCATCAGCTTCTGTTCTGAGTTCAAACTCTCTGGGAATTTCACGTCGAACTCAACGAGCAAGTCTCCCCGCGTCGAGGGCGCCTTCGGGTTCGGCAATCCTTTAGCCGTGATTCTGAAATATAGTTTATAGTCCACATCATAAAAACAGTAAGCATACCTTCGAGTTGTGTTCGGGCGGACGATGCTATCCAGACGCAGTGGGGTAGTGCTTCCGTCCAGAAGAGGCACATGGACAACGCTTCCACAAAGCGCGTCTTTCAAAGACAGTTTATGAATGTAGCGAATGTCGCATCCTTCGCGCTTGAACTTCGGATGTGGCTTATCCTTGATGACGAAGACGATGTCGGCGGGGACTCGACCCGGACGCTGGTCACCTTCCTTGGGGAACGTTATCTTCGTACCGCTTTTCCATCCGGGCTTGATCTGCACGGTGAGGACCTTATCCTCCGACCGCGAGGTGTTATCAGCTCCAATGACTCGACGTGTGATCTTCATCTTCTTCACACAGCCGCTGTTGATATCTTCTAACGAGACGAAGAGATCATGCTGCACCGTGGGATCTTGCTTCGGACGCCGCTGGCCAAAGTTCATGCCATTATCGGCACCTCCACCGAAGAACATCTAAAGGAGTACATTTTTGATAGGCTTTTGATCGTCTCTACTTACATTGGCACCGCCGCCGCCCATTCCAAAACCGAACATGTCGGAGAAGATGTCGTCACCACACATTTGGGTAAACATGCGCATTGGATCGCCCCTATAATGCGTTAATTAAAAGTTGTCAGATTTTTGATTGGTAATCGATTTTTTGCTAATCTCCACATAAGGTGTACCCCCTTTGATGTCCGATATGACAATAGTCATGTATGCAACACAGTCATTTTGCTATTCCGAATCATATTGTTCCGGGTCTGCCTTTAGGGTTTGAACAGCTTATGTTTGGTAAAATCATGATCGCATTGTCAGCAAATGTGACCTTTCCCAATGACTTTGTACAGTGCCTCTGACCACGCACACCGTTGAGTTGTCTGAGGCACAATACCGGGGCGAAAATTTGTCAAAAAACTTACTGGAATGTGTAGAAAGCATGTCCAGGACCGCCAGGTCCACCAGCTCCTCCGTCCGACTTCAGTCCTTCTTCTCCAAATTGGTCGTAGATTTCCTTTTTCTTGGGGTCAGAAAGTACATCGTAAGCCTCGGCGCACTCCTTGAACTTCTGCTCGGCACCGGGCTCCTTGTTCTTGTCGGGGTGAAATTTCAAGGCCATCTTGCGGTAGGCCTTCTTAATTTCGTCATCAGACGCTCCCTTTGAAACTCCGAGAATCTTGTAATAATCTTTCCCCATGATGATCAACTATCTAAAAATTACGCTATTGAGTATGAATAGGAAGCTTATCACGGACGGACAGTACGTCGCGAAGGGTGGGTGGCAACTACAGGAAAGGGAGATGACCTAATTTAACCGCACACATTACATCAGAAGTGACTACTCATTTGCAACCGAGCTCCCATGACCTTGGATGACGGGAACCTTGAAAAATAACCCCGCAATTAATTATTCAATCTGTGAATCTCACCCCAATGGGCGCTACCCACTCGGGCTCGGGTGTTCAGATCGTAAATTCAGAATCAAAACAAGACTCGCTTTCGACAGCGGAACAGAAAAAGACAATAATCCTACGAGGGTGTAACTGGTTGCCTATGAACATTCATAGAATGTTCGAGAACATTCGTGCGAGTGCTCTCACCGCGTTCCCCTTAGCCATCTCCCCTCAGAAGCGTATGGACGCTTCGCACCAGGGTGGATGCACTAATAGGATGATCAACAGTTCGGCCTTACAAGGGAGGACTTGTGGGAACGGGACCGAAGCGGATGAAAGCGCGAAAGCCTGTCACACCCGATCACCGAGATCACACAGTTGTGACGCCGGTGATAGAATGGAATCGCTCGGACGTGCAAAGCGGCGGAGAGGAGCCATGTGAGCTCTCGCATCTCTGCCGACAATTCCGGTGCAGTACACCAGACGACAAAACACTAGCAGCAGCGTGGCGCAATCTACGCTGTTCCGAAAGAGAGAGCGATGTGGTTGGGAGAGAAGAGCGACGAGAAGAGAGAGGAGCGCCAATGCTGCACCGTAGAAACTTCTCGAACGTCTCCCGACGTTGTGATACAATGCGCGCGTTCCGTTCACAATGATACAATCGGCATATCGCGTTTGTTTTGAGTGCGCAATCCCCTTCCCGAACAATTTTGCCTCAATCACTATGCTAACCATCTCTTCTTTACTCATGCAAAATTTTGAATTGGATATGACGTTACGAGAAGTGGAACGAATGGAGGCACTCTTATTTTACGTTGGTAACCCTAAGGGTAAATACTTGAAAAAAACGTGTTTGAAAAAGAGGCTTTTTTGAAAAGGAAAAAAGAGAATTTTTCAACATTGAATTATACGCGAATAAATCTAAAGCAATGCAAATGGACAAATGAAAGAACAGCAAAATGCAAGACCAGTAGCGATCCAAAACGTTTAACATAACTCTAGAACTGAATGGTCAGTCTGCCTCCTTAAGAGTAAAACAATATTTTCCGGATTGTCCGAGAATATTCGTGAACAATGAGTCACGCGGACGTCTATCTTGTGGACAGCGTTCATGCGTGGCTGTGGCGGCGATACTGATAGCAGATCATCAAGGTTCAATACGTTTTTATTGTGCGTTCCTTTACCACCAACAGATGCCCTTTGTCTTGCCCTCCTGACTCATTGATGTACTCCTATACACCTCACGTGATGAAATGAGATGTGACCAATTGGCGCCTGTTCAGTCAAGGTTTCGTGTTGTCTGATGAAACGGGGGGGGGGGGGGGG